>SNQJ01S0107396.1:50729-70049 GCA_010110895.2 Picea sitchensis
ATATATGGTCCAGCTGATGTGATAATCATATCTACAACAATAGTGGAGGCTTGGTCTATAGTAGAAGATGATGGATGGTTAGGAGGAAGTGAAAGATAACTCAATGGAGGAATAGGTGTTACCTACTCATATGGGTGAGATGAAGGAGGAGGAGGAGGACGTGGAGAAGGAAAAAGGCCACCCTCATTAGTCGATGGGGTATTGGACAAACGTGTACTGGAGGAAGAATGTTTATCATCGGTACTGCTCCTCACTGTTAGTATCCTAGTAGCTCCAACGATATGACACATAAGAGGCATCATATGGTGAAAAATCTCCCTCCAAAGCTCCAAGAGCATAGGATCTGCCCTGATGTCTCGCATCAACATATGGTGGACTCCCACCTCAACCAAAAGTGCACATATTATGTCTCTCAACTCCAACCTAAATCTAGTATTTGGCCTATGATGCATGATGTCGGGTATCTACACCCAAGGACCCTGACTCGCTGCGAGCTCAAGCATCTTCTCATCCTCATATGGTGGGGGAGGAGGCACATCCCCAATGAATGTGCCAATATATACAAAATATATATTACACAACAATAATTAGATAGTTTCATTAAACAATTTAATAAAAACAAGTTAAAGAACATGTTAGAATTAATTTTATTCTAATTACGTAAGACAATAAAATGAAACTAGATTAATTTAAACAAAACACTAATATTACCTCTAGAATCTGGTGGATCATTCAGTGTGAAGATGATGTTCGTACATCCTCTCCAATCCAACCCTGTGTAAGGAAATGGCACCATCATGAACATGTGATCGGCCTCACTGGATAGTAGCCCCAGTGTGTCAGTGGAAATCCTGGCTAGAAACTCTAGGTGGCCCCTCTTGGGAATCATCTCACCCCACATGTGCATTTGCACCTAAGTCATCAGCCTAGAAGGCTGACGGAAAAGAAGTAGGCCTCATCTCCAGAAACCTCTCAAAAAATAAACAAAACAACTTTTAAGCAAAAGGGAAGTTTTCCCTCCCATGTATCATAGCACGACATCTATCTAGAGCTATACAAAAATTCCACACAAAAAATGGCAGACCATCTAATACATCATGGCCTCTATACCAAAGAATCAACATAATACAAAAGAGTGCAACTAATGTGTTTCCCGTCACTGGTAAAGTGTACAATGGTCATCACTAAAAATGAGAGGCACCTAACCTCCTCTGCACTGAAAGAAGCGATCTGTAGCTATCCACCAAACACCCAAAAATTAGCTTGTGAAAGTACATCAAATGCAATATATCTCAAAGAGTACATGAGATGACTCTCTTCTACAACACTGACTGGGACATCAGGAAACTGGGGAAAATCCTTCCCTCTCCTAGATAGCTCAGTGATAAAGTATATATCATCCTCAGTGGGCTAGTATCACTGATCAAGATCGACACATAAATCTTGTCGATGCACATCCCATCGACGAATCAGTTTCACCAAGAACCCGAAGTGCCCCTTCAAGGATGTAGCCTCCTCATAGTACTTAAGGAGGCCTACATTCCTCAAGAAAACTTGGGTCGTTGCAGTAACAGGGTGAGGGTACAAATCCCTCTCCCTATCCCTCACCTCCTGATCCCGTACAACATTATACATGTCAACCCTATACTCATGCTCCTGTTGTTTCTCTCCCCATTGACGTATATGCATGATTAACATATAAAATACATCAACCACATACATAAAACATAAAAAAAAATAGTAAATGAGAAATTTATTTATAAATATGGAAAAATAACTTTTTTCAAAAAATAAGTAAATTTCATTACCGGTGCACCCAAAAAACAGTCAAGCATTGACCACGATGTGTATCTTACTTGTGAACATTATCTATGGTGGACACATGTAACATAACACACCGTATAATTTTTTTTATATGTGGTGCGTTGTAGAACCTTACTGCATCGATGTGTTAAGGTTAACCGACGCACTGCCTAAAATAATAAAAACTTAAAATCCTAATGCATTGTAAAACTATTTTTTAAAAATTTGTTACTGTGGTGTGTAACCTTTCCCGACATGCACCAGTGCGTTATAGGAAAGATGATGCACCGCACCAACAATTTTAAAAAAATTGATAATTACGGTACTTTGGCATTTAGGCTCTAATTTTTTACGGTGGTGCATTGGGTAATCCTTAATGCACCAGTGCATAATTTTACCAACACACCTCATAAAATAATTTATCTGATTTATGCAGTGCATCGTTTAACATAACACCCCAGTGTGTTAACGTTATTTCGACGCATCGCTAAAAATCAACTATATTATTTTCGACGGTGTATCGGTAAAATTATGCATCGGTGTGTTAATGACTACCCAACACACTGGTGCATAGAGTTTACAAATGCACCTCCAAAACAAATTAGGCATGGTGTTTTGGTGCACCATTTTATCTCTCTGTAATTTCCTTGGATGAGGAGGAAATAGGTACATGAGGTACCTCAAAACCAAATTGGGGCTGGAAGATAGCCCTTCCAACCAGAGAGGGATCTCTCTCTTCAAATCAATCATTGAAAGGATTGATTTGGTTTAACTCAAAGTTTATATCTCTAAGACAAATGAATTTATAGGGTTGGTGGCAATATGAACAGAGAGTACATTGGGCTATGGATTCACTAAAGTCGAAAGTCAATAAAATCTTGTTGGATACCTGGTAGATTTAAGAAAGGACTGAACAAAGGCAAGATATAAAGTAATATTCTAATCCAAATAGATATGTTGTAGACAACAAGTTATAGAGAAAACAATAATCCTTCAAGGCATCTAACAAGGATGAATCTCAAAGAAATTATAGGAGAAGTACAACTCAAACTACATGCAACAGAGCATCTGATAAAGACGAGTTCTGATACATTTATTTCACATAAACATAGAGAAGAAACCATACAATATCAAGTATAAAACATGAAATCAAAGACTGAGGAAACACATGCATAAAAATCACAATCACATGTATCTATGTGGTCAAAACTCAAGGACTTTTGATCCAACAATTTTTCATTAACAACAGGGAAAGATTACAATATGTTCAATAGTATTACCATACACACTTTCCAACCCTTTATTTCTCATAGCTTCCTAGATATAAACAAAAACATATGTCTATAGTATCAAATTTATATCTAACTATGATCCTACAACAATGCTAACATTTTCACATAATCAACATGAGATCTTTAACAAACTGTTAAAAAGGAGTTGACTTGGACTAATTTAATTAAACTACAACGACTTTGATATGACAATAAATGAAACCCAAAATCGTGATTTCCAGTACTGATGTCCGTTGGAGATTATATGGCACATTTGTCAAACCATTCAAGCTGATTTGGAGGTGTTCTGGTCATTCTATCACTGTTGTGAAGCAAGTCCGTTGCACAATCACCACCTACAAGAAAAATGCAGCAGAGTTTGTGCAACAACAAGCAGTCTGTCATCTTGTGTTTACTTTCGATCTTTTACTGATAGTTGATGTTGTATGAGGGTGATTTCAATCATATTAAGATGATGTGGTTCCTTATAGCTCTTTATCACTTCTTTAAATCTCCCATTTGTTTCCCAAATCATCAAACCCTATCATATTTCAAACTGTAAATATGAGCCCAAAATTTCCTCTAACTGATGAAACTTTTCATGGCTGTTGCATATTCAGTTTTATTTATCTTGCCATCCTTATGATAACATTTGAGTAATAAATGACATTCAAACCTCTTCTTTCTTCTTTGAAAATCATACTGTCATAGTTGCGCAACAAAGTCACCGCGCAACTGTAATTCTGTGTTTTTAATACAAAAATAACATAGGTAGAAAAAGATCTCACCACCAGTAATAATGCCTCCTTGATAGAATAATATGATTATATATGCGAGCATTTCCAAAAAGATGTCAAAATGGAAAAATGACAAAACAACTAAGTTTCAGTGGTTCAGTTCTCTGTTGCTTCATCTAGCAAATCAAGTTTTCCTTTCTTTCCAATATCCACCTATTGCAAGCTTTGCTTGGGGCTCTTGTTCTCCTTCCTCAAAATGAGGTTTTGTTGATAAAAACTCTTCAACTATCTGTGTAATGGTAGGTTTCTTCTCACCATTGATGTAGCATTGTCTATTGCAGATCCACAATCTCTTAGGTGTTCTACGAAATTCATCTTGAATTTCCTATCTCTCTCTCTCTAAGTTGAACTATCACATCTCGTGCTTCTATGCGCTATTTGTTTAGCCTCTCAAAAGTGATATTTCCTTCATCATCTTTCTTTTCTGTTGGATGATTTTGTGTTGAGATTTCCTCTTGATGTTGCAACTTCCTATTTGAGGACCTTGTTAAAGGAACACTAGGATTAGGAATCTTCTTTACCTTTGGAGTATATTCTTCTTCTTTCCCTTTACTCCTTGTTTTGGAACCAATTGGAGTTGATAGTCCTGACCTTTCTCCTATCATAGAGGTATCTTTCCTGAAATCCTTTTCTAGAGACTTCTTCTTAAGTTCTCTATTTTCATGTTGCAACTGTGCTATGACAGAGTAAGCCTTCTTCAATTGTTCTTGCAACTCAATAATTGAAGTGTTTTTGAAATCTGAGAGGGTTGATCATATGAAGGTTTCTAGAGTCTCACTAGTTTCTTGTGATGTATGTATAACATGCATTCTCTTTGATGAAAACCCGGTGAGTGGTTTTCTAGGAGCTTCGGTCACTTTTGGAGAGAATTTGAGTTTCTTCCCTTTCTTTTTAGCTTATTGACTTGCTATAGGATCTTTAGTGTCTTTTTCCCCTTTCTTAACATAACTCTCAGGGATTGATATTGCAGTTATTTCTACTGATGAGGGTGTATTTCTCAAGATTTTTGGGCTGCCTAGGGAATCTACTGCTATGCTTGATGAATTTAGAAAAGACTCCCAGTATTGATTTGTCTTTCTCAGTTCTTCTAACTCTAACAGTTTGATCAAAGAAAAATGGAAGAGGCTAGCATCTCCTTGCTCTTTCCTTAGTTGTACTATGTTTGCCATCTTTCCCAAACTTTTGAAAAGGTAATATGGTAGATTAAAAGGCTTGTTTCCAGTGAAGTGCATTAACATCTTGATATGGTATTGGTAAACCCTATTAAATCTCCCTTCACATGTAAAAAACCTCTAGATAACCCTTAGCAAATCACTATGACTTTCCAATAAGATCTCTCTGGGTATGGTAGCTCCAAATTTAGTATTTCTAAATTCATGCTTCAGAAAATCATGATAGTAAGACAGATCTAACTGCATACCTTTGAACCATTGTTCTCCATGAGTAGGGTTTTATATTGCAACAACAATGTTATCTTTAGAAACCTGCAACTAGAGGTTTCCCACCTTATCCTTAGCACCATCGAAATTATCTCCAAACTCCCTCACCGCATGTCTGTTGTACCCCTGAATTTTTTCATAGAACCTAATGCAACCCACTTTTTCAAAGGATTCTCTGATTGTTGGGTCTACATTTACCAAATTTAAACCTTGTTGCTCAAACCTCACGATATCACCACCTTTTACATTCTTTCTTCTATGTTTTGGAGTTGTCATGATGCTAGTATATATCAACCCTGTGTGAATTGTAACCGTGTACAATGATGATTTAGAACAAGTGCGCAATAGTAGATTGAAATTTTCAACTTGTTGTATCAATTTAACACTTCAAATTATGATACGTTGGATCTTGTGCACACCAAATGAGAGAAACAACCTCTGCACAACAAATGAAAACAATAACCTTTGCGCAATGCAAAGCAATGACCAGAACATGGACTTGTGCGCAACAAATGAGAGTAGTGTCTTCTGCGCAACAATGAACAACAATGACCTCTACGAGCTTTGCGCATCAACGAATAGCAGTGTCCTCTGCGACCTTTGCACAACAACGAATAAAAGTGTCCTCTGCACAACAAGCTTGGCCAGGAGGTTTTGAAATTGTGGATGAAGAGAAACGATTTCTTGATGCTTTCTTTACATGGAGGGAGGATAAATTTGAAATATAACTTCAATTAAATCATGAATCATTGCCATCATACCTTGTTGTACCTCTATACGCAACATTGGGACGTTGTGAAGCAACTTGCGTTGTGCGATGGTGTTCTTGATGATTCCACATGTCCTTGATAGATTTGATTTCATGAAAGCATTAGAAATTTGACAAGAATGACTCTGACTATTTTGAAACAACATCATGATCCTTCATAATGACCCTTTAGTGACATGCCAACCCACATATTGGCACAAAAAACCATAAGTTACATGGTTAAGAAAAGAAAAACCCTTCCCATGAAAAACAAACCTATGACTCATGATTTAAGAAAAAATATACAATGTTCTTATTTAAACCATGACATGAATTTATCCTATAAACTTATTAAAAACCTAACAACCTATTTATAGGACACAAACACACCCTGCAAAAGTTTAAGTTATAAATAAATAAAGACATTACCTAGATATTACCTCGTCGGGGAGGCATGGTTTCCATGTAGTTGAAAAAAACAAATTTTCCCACCATTTGAAAAAATTCAAAAGCCACGCATTGAGCAATGGACAAAAGGAAGGAAAGCAAGGGAAGAATCGACGACATGGCACTTCAGAGAGGAAAAATTTGCATCTGTGCTTGAGAGCTCTACAACACTTAAAAGGGTAAAAATGAATTTTATGATAGGTAATTTTTTTGGTTTAACCATGTTATAGTGCGCTCGATTATTAGATGCACATGTGCGTTAGTATTTAAGTAGCGCATCAGAGTATATATATTTTTTAAAATCCCTGCCATGGTGTGCCATTTTTTAGAGAAACGGTCTGCACCGGTGCGTCGGTATTTAAGTAGTGCACCAGAGTATATTGTTTTTAAAAATAACCCTACCATGGTGTACCCTTTTTTAGAGTACCGGTGCGTCAATATTTAAGTAGAGCACTAGAATATATTTTTTTTTAATATAACCCTACCACAATGCGTCATCTTTGAGAGAAACGGTGTGCACTGATGAATCAGTAGTTAAGTAGTGCACCAGAGTATATATATTTTTTTGAAATAACCCTACCACGGTGCGCCATTTTTAGAGCACCAATGCGTCCATAGTAGAAAATGCATCGGGGCGTTATGTATTTATAAAATCACCATAAAAAAACATCTGCTAAAACCTCTGCCTGCTTGCCTCCGCTATAAATATATTTTGGGGCTATTTTTATATGGGCTTCCACCAAAACCTCTGCTAGAGGGTATTTTCTTTGTAGAGGTTCCTGCAACAAATAACCTTGTTAAGTATAGTGTATTTATTGAAGTACTATTGAAATCCATCTTGTTTGGATTTCAACATATGGTGGTTCACTTGGATTCATAGTTGATAGTATCGTATTTGAATAGGGTATGTCGTGTCTATGATCCTACGCTTCTAAGGAAGTATTTATGGGTGAGACTTTTTGAGCATTATTTTGAATTTATTACATACATTCATATTCTGAGAAGATTCAATGGCTTAACTAATGAATTATCTAATTATGTGTTAGATTGACATTTATTGCATTAAAGTAAAAAAAAAAGCATGTATTTATATTATCATGAAAAAAAATCACACCAAAATTTTGCACAGATAAGTAGAGTTGAAAAGACCATGTAGATATATAATAATAAACATCATCATGTCCAAAATGTGTAAGGTCATATAAAAAATTTGGCTTACTATCCTTTCATGATATAATATAAGTCCATCTACACATATTCAAGATACCAGATATATAAAATATGCAGAACAGAAACGAAATGCTAGAAATAACAGAATAACAGTAAAATATCCAGCATAATCTTCACAATACAAATATCCAAAGATAATCTTCACAATACATAGACATGATATACAAAATAGCAATGCAGTCACTTAAACAAAATACCGATCTTTAAGGTAGCAATACCGCCACAAAGTTCTCTCGAGGGGGTTATAACCCAATCGGCAACGCCTCATATTAATATCCAAGTTAGGTTCTTACACCGACTTATTTATACTAAAAGAAGCATCTAGAGGGAAGATCCTTCAAGCCGGAAGCTTCTGCCAGGGTCTTCTACATCCGCCTAATTTCTTTTACGGAAGGTCTTATTATTGACCCTTATTGCTATCCTAATATTATTATCTACCTTACAGCGGGTTAGACCTTAACATGTCCGCCTCTAAAAATGTACTTTGTCCTCATAATTTGAGATGTAAACGCCGCTAATGGTAGTCGGTTCTAAGTGGCATCTCATTGAGTCATATCTTTCCAATCAGACGGCACTTCCGATGGTTCTCCATTGCCATTTCCAAAACTGCCTCGGGTTGTAGCCAAATGGACCTTCTTCGTCTAACTTCAAAAGGTTGGTTTGAAGTTGGTAATTCGTTCCACCACCTTCTTCAAGCAGAAACATGAAAAACAGGATGTAGTTTCGAATGACCTGCAGCTAACTGATATGTGATTTGTCCCACCCGCTTTAGAACCGTGTAAGTGCCATAAAATTTGGGGTCTAGCTTCATTAATCGCCGGGCCTTGATGGAATTTTGCTTGTAAGGTTTTAGTCGCATAAACAACTGATCCCCTTCTACAAATTGATCGCCCGAGCGACCTTGATCCGCTTACGCTTCATTCGTTCGGCCATGACCAGCCCCTCTTTAAGGGTACGGCGATATCTCCCCGACCGTGAAGGTTATCGACCGCCTGGACCTTCGAGGTACCCGTAAGTATGAGAGAAACCGGCGGCTTCATCCATATTAATCAGCTCAAAGGAGTCATGCGAGTGGTTGTAAGATATGTAGTGTTGTACCACCATTCGGAAGTAGTAACCATTGAGCCCACTGGTGTTGTTTTTATGATGCAAAGCACCTCCCATAGGTTTCCAAACACTTGTTGACGACCGCTTGACCATCCACCGCATGATAAGTCGGTGATGAGATGCAATTGTGTGCCTTGTAGCCAAATGCTTCTGCCAAAAATTGCTCAGGAAAGTTAAGTCCTGATCAGAAACAATAGAGTTTGCATGCCATGAAGCTTGAAAACACGATCCATGAAAATTTGATCAACAGTGGAGGTTGTAAATGGGTATTGAAAAGAACATAAATTATAATATTTGTAAATACGATCGACTACCACCATAATGACTAACTTATTTCCTAATTTAGATAATCCAACAATAAAATCCATAGATATATCCCTTCCAAATATCCCGGAATTGGAGCAAATTGAGAGTGCCCGGAGATTTGATCACTTTGTTATGCTGGTGATCTCAGCATTCAACACAAACCACGAATACCATGTTTTCATAACACCACATCCCGTAAAAGGAGCTGCTTAACTCGCCATATGTTTTGGTGGAACCCCGAAAATTCACCGTGGGTGTAGCATGAAGTCAGAGAGACCGTGGATTTGAGCTTGATTGCTTATACAAATACAAGCTACCTTGAATGGCTTTTTCCATCCCTGCCAAGAGTACTCGGGGAGCTCAAGCTTCAGAGTTGTATTTATGTAAACTTTTGGGGTCTTGCAGCCATTCCCGCAATACCAACCCATCGTATATAATGAAGGAGAGAAAGAGGGATCCTTCACTTTCATATTTCCGGACAAAGGCATCCGGGCCACTACATCTTCCTTGTTCTTCTTGTAAATGATCTCATAATCATAGCCAAAGAGATTAGTGACCCATTTTGTTGCTCCCGGGGAAATGGTTCTGCAAAAAGTACTGGCGCTTTGATGGTCTCAGTTTCACTTGGGAATCAAGGCTCAAGAGATAAGGACGCCATAATTCAACCGCATGCACTGCTAACATTTCTTTTCATAGATAGAAGCTGCTCCATTTTTTCAGACAGTTGTTTGCTCAGAAAGGCCAAAGGTCGGTCTCCTCTTGCATAAGGACAGCTTACCCTTCCTGAACACTCCAACACAAATGTCTTTAGAAGTCGTGGAGGGCCGTAACCGGAGTGGTGCACATGGCCATCTTCAAAGTTTGAAAGCTTGAGTCGGGCCACCGTCCAATTGAAAGAATTATTTTTAAGGAGGGTCGTGAGACGTGCTGCAATATTTCCAAGAAGCTCCCCATCAACTTGCAGCATCACCGTGGAGGCCCAAAAACCACGCTTCTTTTTAGAGTCTTAGGTGTGGCCAATCTTTGCATCAGCTTCAATCTTATTGTCCACCCTGATGCCATCCTTGCTACCTAGATGACCCAAGTATTCAACTTTGGATGCACCAAAATCACACATCAATCGCTTTGAGGAAAAGCTCCAGCTTTGAGCGAAAGTAGGTTGAGGACTTTATCCACATGAGTCGATGGTCTTTCCATGTCTTGCTATGCTATATACCATCAAAGAAACCAGGACAAAATGACAGAGAAAAGGGCTAAAGACATGGTTCATGAGGCTCGAAAAGGTGGAGGGCTGCTATTACATAACCCAAAGGGAATGACCAAAACTCGTAGTGGCCCTCATGAGTGCGGTGCGCCATCTAGAATGTCGCCTCTTCATACTGGACCTGGGTGATAGCCCGAAGCAGGTCAAGTTTGGTGAAGAATTGGCACCACCGCTCTTAATCAAGAGGTCATCAATGACCGGATGGGAAACTTATCTTTACGTGAGTTCATTGAGGGCACGGAAGTTAGGACACTTTCACCAACCTCTTCTTTGAAAACGTTGTCCTGAGAGGAGTAAGGACTGCATTTGTGGACGGATGACTCGCATACCGGTGAGTTCCCACCATCTTTTCAATTTCCATTCTGGCAAGTGGCTTATGGCTGCATGTTGGGGAAGTTCTGGCCGCGTAATTGTCGGATCATGGACGCCACTGGTAGCAGTCCGGCGGAGAAGACTGCCGATGTCAGTCAAGAGGGTTTGGAGGTCTGGGCAATTTGGTGGACTCCTGCTTCGATGGCATGGAGTTGGGCTGCGACACCCGAATGGCCTTTTTGAGTAATTTCTCCATGGCGATGAGAACCGATGATTTCAGAGAACCCACAAGGATGCCTTGAAATTTATGTGTGTGGTCATTTCTGGAATAACTAAGCTGTTCTCGAAGTCCATGAATGGGGACCCATAGTTCTCGAAATATCTCTAAGACTCCAACAATAGTCAGTCGCGAACCTCCTGCGTCATTGTGCAAAACATATGTGATTTGAGGTTATAGTCACCTACTTGGAGACGCGATATCTTCTGCTGAAATACTTCCACATTTCCCATAGAGCCCCCATCAAGTAAATCATGATTTGGAAATTCATTAAATAAAGATGGATATAGCAAATGGGTTTCTTGGGCTTACGGGCGCATGAATAAAGTTGTGGTGCCGCCACTATCAACCGTTATATTTAGACCTTCTGTGCTTGATATAACCGAATAGCTTGAGAGTTTGGGGCGAGAAGCTTGAAAGGTTTATGTTCATGGCCTTCCAGGCGGGTCGAAGGAGGGTGTATTCGTAAGTTTCGTGACTCGGTGGGAAGGTCATCATCAGTTTCTCGGCATCCTCAGAGAGGCCATAAAGAGATTTTGTTCCAGATTTGCTATCGGGAAAATATTTGTCATCACGCTATAACAGAGGCCTTTGAGTTGTCGTCACCTACCGTCAATTTTGATTTTAAGGGGGGAGGGAGTAGTGGTTTGATCAATAGGGCGCTGGAAAAGAAGGCTTACGGTTTGAGATGAAACAATTTACGCTTCGCTTTTTTGAGAAGTTCTCCACTCCAAAGTCGGGAAGTCGGTTACGAGACATGGGTTCTGTCCTCCGATAATTGGAGCAGCACTTCAAAGAAGGCATCATCATACCTCCGCTCAAAAAGCCGTGACGCCAAATGCAAACAAGAAGTTCTACTATGCCCCATTGCTTCAATTTTTGTCAAACGCCCAAATGGTTGGTATCGTCGCCGCTCATAAAGCAATCAGGAACAATTGGGTCCAAGCAATATATCCTTGACGGAAGTTTTTCTCCATTGCCACATTGCCAATGTTTTTGATCTAGGTGGAGAACACCATATTGGATTTTATCCAAGTTATTTGTAATGTTGTAGAGAGAGTAAAATGAATATCTATCAGGTAGACCCAACCCATGGGGTCCGAGCTATCAAATTTAGTTACATCCACCCCTGGGCGATATGTCCCTTTGGAAAGTGGGATGTGGTTTAGAAAGTACGTTAATTCGTCTTCACTTTAGGTGTATCCTCTAAAGAGTCATCGAGGAATTTGAGTTTGCGCAGTGCTAAACGCATTTATTCAGTTCATTTTACCCGTCGCGACTTATCCGATCTGAGGTATTCATGGAGGTACCTGAGTAATAGCACTCTAGTTGTTACACTTTGTTGGGTCCTGGCAAAACGCGTTGCAGGGTGTTGAAGCTAGATTCTAGTTCTTGGTTACGGTGTGGGCCATGATGACGGTGAACTGAAGTACGGGGTCGGACTTTTCGGCAAAACATAAGGAGGAAAGATGAGGGATGGCGAGATGAATCGTAATGGAATAGGTCTCAAATAATGGTAAAAAATGGTGAACTGAAAAGGGTGCGATGGGTCAAAATTTCTTAAAAAATGATATGGGGAAAAGCGATGAGGGCGAAGAGATGAACTGAATGGAAATAGTTCCAAAATAATGAAAAATGGTGAACTGAAAAGGGTGCGGAAGGGGTCAAAAATTTTTGCAGAAAATGATATGGGGAAAGTGATGAGGGCGAAGAGATGAATCTAATGGAATAGGTCTCAAATAATGGCTATCAAAATGGTGAACTCCGAAGGGTGCGGGCGGGTCAAAAAAATTTTGGCGTAAAATGATATGGGGAGTGATGAGGAAGATGAATCTAATGGAATAGGTCCGAAATAATGTCAAGAAGGTTAAAACTCAAATTTCAAATCAGAGTATTTACCGAAAGAAACCTGGTCGTTGTATGAAGGAATATCCCGCCGGGTTTAATTTGTTTGTGTTTGTTGCTGCGTCCCCTGGCAGTTAGGTATCGTGGCGGTTCTGCCATAGGCAGGTTTGTTCTGCGGCGGTAGCTCTCTGATAATAAGTATAGGGTCCAACAAGAGGTATTTCGCTGCTCAATATCTGTACTTTTAATTTGTTGAGGATAGACTGCTCAAGCTCGCAGTCGTTCTTCCACTGTAATGGTAAATACCTTCGATTATTCAGAAGTCCCAAGCGTCGATAGGTTTTATCTACGAGGGTTTTAGGAAATCTAGGCCAATCCATAAACATGTGTTGTCCGGATGCTTACCACTCCGGCAAGGTACCAAATGGGTTATGGTACAACAAACGCAGTTCTTTGGCAACCAATTTGTATTTCCTCGCTGGTATGAATCCCCTCAACCGCTGGTTTATGCTTTAACGACAGACATCTCTCTGCGGGCTTAAAGACGCTCTAACACGCCTCTCACTCTCAAAAAAATTACCTACAAGGAAAGTGCGCTCATACCACTTGCAAGATACCAAATATATAAAATAAATATAATGTAAATCCAAATGCTAGAAATAATGTATCAACAAGAAAATATCCAAAGATAATCTTCATTGTAATACATGAGATGATATACGAAATAGCAACGTAAATAGCACTTTGAACGTAAATACACTTCGATTCAGATATAATTGTCTGCTGTGCCTCTCTTTCTGGGAGGGGGCAACTCCACCTAGCAAAGGCTCTGTTACACATCCAAGCTAGGTTCTCATACCCTCAACTCCCATTTAGGTCAAAATACATCTAGAGGAAGATCCCCTAGAAGCTTAAGTTTGGTTTAGGTCTTCTTAACTGCCTAATTTCTTTATTGAAAGTGCCCACACACATTCAATTCTCTTTTATTGAAAGGTCTTATTAATATTGACCTTTATTACATCCGAATACATTAATCTACCCATGTGCGGGTTAGGACCTTAACAACATAAATGTATGTGTGTGTGCCTCAGGTGTAGGCTCAACGTGTTTATCATAGTAGTAAACAATGGCATTGCCCACTCGTTGGAAGAGCTAGACCCATGAACGTGGTACCCCCACCATCTATCTCTAAATGCACCCTAGAAGATATTTGATTTGTGTCATTGATACCTTGTGTCTCAATCCATTAAGGTTCCTTTGGATTTTTTGAAGCAAGGCTATCAACCTCTCCTACAAGATGGTCCTCACCTCTACCTCAATGTTGATTCATGGGGTATCTAGTTGGTTGGACTAGACCTACATCTATATCATCAGAATTGTTTTTAGTAACTTTACACACCAAATTTTTTTGTTATACCTATTAAAATAAAAATGATATAAGAAAATTAATAAAAATCATAAAACTTTTGAAAATTAAAAAGTGTTTTTACCGATGTTGTCCCATTGGGAATATTGGGGCATCACCAAATCATAATCTTGATTAAATTCCTTCCTATCATATATATATTCATCAATGGAAATCAATCGATGAGACCAGTCATTGAAAACCTCATCATTAAAAGCACCAGTGACTCAACCCCCTCCTAGCCTATACATCATAACAACCCATCGAACCATTATGGGATCTATAAGTCATACTGGTGAGAGTATGATGTGTGGGTGTATCTTTGAGATCCTCTCTTAAATAAAGGAAGAAAATATGCTCCCGTACTCAAATTTTTATTTCTTTCCTAGCTTGCAATCATTAAGTGGAGCTTTCATGCTAGCAAGTAGGCTTGTTGCCTATTCATATACTGTATGCCTCAATAATTCTACTCCATGATGCATTTGAGGTCATGAATCTTGATGTAGAGAAGTGGATCTTTATTCCCACGTGATGGTCAAAAGGATGATTTTGAGGTTGAGGTTTTCAATATTGTTGATGGGGACTCCGGTACCTATTTTGTATACCTTCCAAACAATATGTATCTATGTATTGTTGAATAGTAAGTTTGATTCCCCCTTAACCAAATCCTTTCAGGATTACTATTTCTCATTTCCTAGATAATCTTGTAAGGAAGTATATATCATCTACCTCGATTTTCAGAATCCCGTCATCCATCACAAAAATCATATTTGGGTTCCCCATAGTTGACGTTTCTGGAGCAACTATTTTTTAGACATCTAAAGAACTTTAAAAGTCTGCAATTTGATAATGCATCCATTTCCATGAGATCATTTATGGCAAGGTTATCTAATTATTCATTCTCCCTCTCTCTCTCCATATAATTTCCATCTTTACTTTTTCTGAACATACCACAACAATTTGTGAATAGATTTTTGTTTTTCATAATTTTTTGGAGGGCCCATGCACTCTCTGATGAGAACATTGGCATATATACACACATTTTATTTATCATGGGATAATATAGGGCCTTTTATATGCTATTTGTGTTAAAGGAAAACATGTATGCACACTCCCATCTTTTGTGGTGTTCCTCGTCACTCAAAAACTAGAAAAAAATTGAAATCAAAAGCATGAAATGAAAGAGAAAAGGGAGAGAAGTAATTTAATTATGGAGAATCCTGATTTGACTTGGTTGAAACATTTGGAATACACTACTGAATATTTGGGGAAAAGGTTTTCCAAAAGTCTTGTGGTAAGATTTCAAAATTACTATGGTAAAAATGAATTGGACTAACTATTTATGCACATATTTTATCCACTTATGCATAGTTTTGTACCATTTAACCCGATTTCATTATGGATTTTGGATATCTTTGATTAATATCCTTTCAAGGAATAAATTTTCACTATTGTATGCATAAGGAAGGTTTGAAGAGACTTTATTCGGTGTTTAAATGCTAATTTTCATCCGAATTTTGAGGTAAATGAACTTGAATTGGCATATAAGTGTATATGTTTTGCCTTGCATTATGCATTATCAACCTCCATTTTTGTTTAGCCTTAAGATTCATCTCACCAAGTTGTGGCATTTATCCACTTCTTCCATTCTTAATTGTCATAATTTGAGTGGTAGAACCTACCTATCATGAGCCACCTTGGTTAGCAACACACTCTTGTTTTGGTTCCCATGTTGAGTTTTTTTATAGGTCTGGGAGCCTTCTTAGCCCCACCATGACATTGTGTTTGAAGCTACATGACTTCTTCTCACTCTTTTTTCATCCATTCCTTATGGGGCTCTCATTATTATGTTTCGATTTGTATTTTTCAATGCATACCACCACTTATTCTTTTGATCCTAATGCCCATAGCAATTTGATTCCCCGTGCTTACAACTTATGCATTCTCTTTTGCCAACTCACCTTTGTGTCTATTGATTTTTCATTTTAAAACCTTATCCCTGAAGAAAACATGCTTATGAGTGTACACATCCTGCACATCCATTTTTTTCATTTTTTTCATAGGTATGTTCTGAGCACTTGGAACATAGTTGCATTCCCCACAACACTCATTTCCTCCACTATATTTTAGCATTTATTTCTTCTTTTTCAGGATTTATAATATGAAAAAGATAAAATAATAATAATTATTATTATTATATAAAAATATGAGAGGGGGAAAATAATTGAGATCTCTATGATCATTGTATATGTGGAAAAAAAGTTTAGTTATGACACCTTTGAACAAAGAACCAATTTTGAGTGTATCCTGGAAGATTTGGGTTTAGTATTGTCTTCAGAATTGAACCATGTTTTTTTGTTTTTTCACTCCTTTGGTTGGTTTCTCTTCTAATAATTATGGAGAATCTATCAATGCCTCCCACATTATGGATCTATAACATTGGTCCCTTTTGGAATCAGTTGTTTCCCAAGCATCATTGTGTCATTCTTATGTTTAAGGGATGTATTTAATCTTGTTTCAAAAATTCATGAGATTTCTTGACCATCCATGCCGGTGTTTCATGTTGTCAAGTTGTTCTCAATTTGATAATCATAAATAGTGTTTTAATCATGCTAGTATGGGAGGAATTATCATTTACTTATCACTATCGGGTCTTCTCTTATCGACTGCGACATATTTCTTTGGGAGATATCCATAGAGTGGGTAGCACCTTGGGACTTGTTTACGCTCAAAAGCGCAACATAGGGTACCTGCTTGCAAATGGTTGCAACGTGATGCAGACCCCCTACCTCTACCTCGGCAGGGTCCGCTGACCTCCCGGTTAAGGATCGTTCTTTAATCTATCGAGTTGAAGCAGCTCTTCGATTCCTTGCTAGAATATTATGAACAAATCCATAGGTCCTTTTATGAAACTCGCCATGCGCGAACAAGAACCAAGAGCGAGCCTCACCTCCACACGACCATGGGTTGTGACCGCTTTCCTACACAAAAGGCGTGCCACGATTTCATGTGTCGAGACTTTACAAGTGAGCCAACCCTAACTCCCCTACTCCCTAACTCTGAAAAGAGATTAATGTTCCTTAGCTCTTCCCTTGGCCTCCATCCATGTGACCATTCACCACGACTCGGGGCCCAACTCTGAAGCGCGTCAGGGTTTTGTATATCGGGAATTCCCGATGTGATTCACCTCCATTCTCCCGACTCCCGAAATGTCGATATTTCAGAGCTCCCAATCCGACGGTCCTGATTCCCCCATGATCTGACGGCTCAGATCTCGTTGGGGTTTCACATATCACGAGGTCAAAAGACCTCCCTCTGTTCTCCCGATCCCCGAAATGCCAAAATTATTCCCGGACAATCAATGATCTAGATCTCTCCTTGATCAACGATTGTGATCTAATTTCTAATTTGTGTTTTGCGAGTTCTCACGATTTCCCCCTTTGACTTTTTCCTCCTGCGAGTTAGTGAAATGTTGATCTCTCGCCATGCATCCCTCCCAATGGACGGTTTTGATGATGTCAGGATTTCACGACTTGCGTCCTCTAAGTTACGACCTCCTTCACATTCCCGACTCCCGAAATGTCTATATTTCGGAGCACCCCAAATCCAATGGTTCACACTCCTCTGGATCTAACGGCTCAAATCAAATCACAATTTCGTGTTTCACGAGTTATCACGACTCGACCTTTGATTCCTTCTAGTCACGAGTCAGTGAAATGTTGATCTGCTTCCACCTATCCTCTAATGATGGATGGTCCCAATGATTTCGAGACTTCGTGACTTCACAAGTCGAATATCCTCCTATTCACTCTAAAGTGATAAACCTCGTGCACTTCCTCTGGATCCAACGGTTGTTGGTCCACACGCTTCCGTCCAATGACTTGGATCTGTTTCTCTTGTGAACTCTCCTGTATGTTTGGACTTGAGATTCAACGGTCTAGATCTTCTCCCCTGCAGCTGATCTGACGACTGTTGTTCTCCTCCTCCTGAGCTTTGGCTTTCTTCCTGACCTGGAATATTTCCAACGTTTCAAAGGCTTCAACCTTTGATTCATCTGCGAGCCCTGTGACTTTGGGTCTCACCTGCATTTTGGGAATGTTATCTCTCCCGAGCTTTCGAAATTGAAACAATTTGCTCCTCTACACACTCCTTGTGCTTTGACTAAACTTCAGATAGCTATCTTTCAACACTTCGTCCAAGTGTTAGCCTGGTGCACTCCTTGCACAGGTCTTCGTCCAGAGTGTTCAACAAATTTGCTTTCCTCCTTGAGCTTCAATTGCTCGGACCTCATAGGTCTTTGTCCCTTTCACTCCTCGAAGGGATATAAGTGCCCTCTTGGAAACTTATTCTCAAGAACTCCTTGCTAAGCCAATAGAATATTCATCAACTCTATGAGTGTCTCCTCCTGGACACTTCTCTCCTCTTTGAACTCGAAACAGATTTCCTTGGTTCTCTCTTTTCACTTGTGCAATGCCCACCTGGCAGAGCTCTACAGAACCCTTAACAGTCATGTCTCTCGGTGCCTTCCTATGCACAGTCTTCCCTCCAAGGTATTCAGTAACCTTGAGGTTCCTCTTGAGTTTATGATCACTCTGGTGTGCCCTCCTGGTGCTTTCTTTCTAAAATCAATAGAGAGATTCAGATGCGCACTCCTTGCACTGGCTACAGAACTTCCAACGTTATGTTTTGCACTCCTTGCACAACCTAAAGAACCCAGAATGATACTTCAAACTCAAAAAACGATAGTTAAATATATCTTCCTACTGTAAATGAAATTTATCATACATCTTCATCATTCATTCATGAAATACAAAATACATGAACAACAATATGCAGGAAAAACTGCTTTTCTATTATCGTTGTATGTCTATACAGATCATTACAAAATGTTAAGAACCAAATATCAATATAGCATAGAAAATCTTTAGAAAAAGTACTCAACGCCTTGAAAAAGAGAGAATTTCATATAATAAGCCTCTTCGAGGGGGCAACCTCCTTTTACCCCACTTAAATGTTCAAGTACAAGATGATTCAAAATGAAAATGTCTCCTTGGTATATATAGGAGACT
>SNQJ01S0107397.1:0-13946 GCA_010110895.2 Picea sitchensis
CTGGGTTTTCTTCCCCTAGAGGGTTTCCCAGGATAAATGTTGTGTCTCTTGTGAATGTGTATTTCTCAGTGATCTTGTTCTTATGATGCTCTTATCTATTGAAATACAAAGAACTATAATAATGGCATAAACATTAACAATGTCTGCCCAAGATCAAGGCCCCGCCAAACTGTCGAGTACCATACCTTAAAGCCGCAACAGTAATAAGTTGAATACTACAAATTCCCTGTTGGGGATAAATTTCTCATCACTGAAACATCGCAATAACCATCACAAGTGTCCATTGCGAATTGAAGAAACTAACTTGTTGAAACAGTAACAACAAGTTATCGCATCATGCAATGTAACAACTGCAACCAAATCAAAATCATTGATTGGGTAAACTGATCTATCCCCAAGTTGTGACAATCACAACCTTAATAGAACAATCCAACATCAAAATAGTGGAAAAAAGACATAAGTCATTGTTTGAGATTAATTCATCATGACAGTCGAACAATTAAAATTTGCAATAATTGTGATTTAAAATATATCGCATGCATAAAAGATTTAAAGAAAGATGATTTTGAAAATACAAATACTAAACAATAGAGTGTGCCTCTTATTTCAAGATAAAGTTCTCAAAAGGGTATACCTTATGTACAAGGAAAAGAATTATAAAAAGAAGAGAAAAAATATTATATCATACATATACGAAATAGAGGATTAAAGAAGTTCCATTAATTTCAATCAACAAAGGGTACCAAGGTTCCAAATCGAATTTTGAAAAAGGAATATTAAAAAAAAATACTCAATTAAAGAAGTTTTGTTAACTTCAATCAACAAAAGGTACCAAAAGGAAAGGGATATCAAGGCCCTAAATCAACTTCCAATATATGATGTTGATGGTTAACATCCATTGAGACCAAATTTGGTCCATCAAACCTTAAGAAAGATAAGATGAGATAAGATAAGATAAATGTATTAATGTCCAACAAATGACCACGGAAGTAGATCAACGGCACTGTTTTAGGTACAAGGATGTCTACACAAAGTGGGAGCACTAAAACGGCTGTTGTATAAAGGTAAGAAACAAGAAGTAAAATAGTAATCTAATCTAAGGTAAAGAATTACTTCATTTGCTTTGGAATTTTATTTCTAAGCTCGAAAAGCTTTCAGAGAATCATTCTTAAATCACCATAATTTTGATAAGTTAAAAGGTTAAGAAGGTCAGTATTGTAACAAGTATTTTGAAATTCCGATCTAATGTGGGTGTACTCCTAAGAGAGTGTTTTTCATCTTCAATCCTCTGAGTGTCACAAAGATGACAAATTCAAATTTTTTCAACCCACAACATTTTAGGAATTGTCCAATGCCTTGTTTCACTATGGAGCTCGTGAGAATTTGTTCTTATTTTAGCAATGTTGATTTTCATCTTTACGCTAGTCAAAACAAAGAGATACTTTTGATCTTCTAGATTAGGGTTGATCACCTCCTTATAGTATTTTAATTATAAATTTATATTATATATGTTAAAATAAATATTTGCTTACAATGGTCAATTATATATTAGACTTAGGCATTAATAACGTCAACTTGACTTTAGATTATTTTATGCTTTTATGTTTGATTTCACTTTAATGTGTTTCTCGGTCTATCCCACATTCATAAAGTGGATTGACTCGACTTGCTTGTAATCCTATATAAGAAAGCTTTCGCTTTCTTTCGAGTTATCTTGGTTTCTTTATGTGCTCAATATTCATAATATGGTATCAGAGCTCAACTAGAGCCACGAAATCTGTGAGAGAGTGAAGACATAGGGACTGCTACCAGCAAAAATGGATCAAGGGATTGCTAGCGTAGCACATCGAAGAACCAAAAGGGTTTCACTGAAACCAAGTATTGTTTCTTTTTTGTTTTCGAAGCAAGTTCAATTTTTTTAATTGGAACTTCGTTTTCAACCACCATACAACAATTTTCAGCCGTTGTTTTCGGCTGCCATTCCCAGTTGTCATACGGAACAATAGTACAGTACAGTAGTACAGTCATACGGAATCCCTACGGAATTGCTCAGAAAAGTGTTGTAAAAATCGATTTACGACCCAAATTATCTTATTTCTCAGTTTTCTTGACAATATAGATGAATTGGAAGTAGATTGAAGCTGTTTTTTTCCTATATTGGTGCCTAGATTTGCAGATCTTGAAGTTTTAGCTGTTGATTTGTTCTTTTTCAGCAGATCCAAGGAGAAATTGATTTTTTGGTGCTACTTATGAATAGATATGAGTGATTTTGGGCCAATGGTGAGAAGATTTGCCTAGATCTACACGTTTTTGAGCTGGTTGAGGGCATATCTAAATCTTATTGGGCTGGTGGTGAGCAGATTTGCCTAGATCTGCATGTTTTTGGGTAGATTTATTATAAATTTGCAAGTTTTTCAGCATATTACTATGTTCTTGGGTTATTTTTAACCTTCACCAATGGCATTCTTACCCAACATTATGTTGGAAGGTAGTCAAAGGTTCACGGGCAAGAACTACAACACATGGAAGCAGCGGATGCTAACCATTTTTTAGTGCAAGCACCTAGCAAATATTGTCCTTGGTAAAGTTACCCTGACCTACAGTTGCACATAAAGACCAAAATAAGTTTGATGTGAAAGACAAAAAGAGACTGTGATGCCAATTAAGTTGTCCATAAAAGATGAGACGCTTACAAAGGTCCAGACAGGTAAGACTTCATCAACGATTTGGAGTTTGGACACATTCGAAAGATATGCATGAGACATCGAACAAGCGCAGAGCCTTCTTTTTAAAGAACATGTTGTTTTCGATGATGATGGATGAGAATGCATCCCTCCAAAAGCGTTTGCTCAAGATTAAAGATATATGAGAACAGTTGAAGGCCATTAGTCAGGAGATGGAGGAAGAAGGCATGGTAGTAATCACATTGAAAAGTTTACCACATGCTTATGAGCACTTTATTGAGACCCTGAACATCACTTCTACGAATGTTGACCTAAAGTTTGATGAACTTTGCAATAAGCTCTTACGGCAGGACAAATGGAAGAAACAATTCAGTAGTAGCAGTGAGACAGAGGATGAGACAGAGGGTTTTAAGCAAGCCTTTGCTACCAAATTAAAGGGAAAAGGCAAATGGGCCAACAAGACAAGACAAAGCAGTGGTGAGGATGTCACCAGGGATCAGAAGACCATCAAATGTCATTATTGTGGCAAGGAGGAACATATGAAGAAGCACTGCAGAAAAAGGTTGGCCGACCAGAAAACCAACCAGGGAAGGCCTCAACAGCAGGCTCATGTTGCAGAACATACATAGAAGTCAACCTTCTATGCATTTATGGCCGCAACACAAGTAGATCATCCCAGATCATCTACTTGGTCCATTGATTCAAGTGCATCACGTCATTTAATCAACAGGCAGGACTGGTTGATAAAGTACAATCCTTATTCTTCCAAGGATTTAGTGATCTTTAATGGTGGTGAGGCATATACAGTCGTTGGCAAAGGAAATGTGTAGATTTCCTTTGGAGGAAAAATGTTAATCTTCCTCAATGTATAATGCGTGCCAGGTATGGAGTTTAATCTTCTTTCAGTTATTCAGATTATGTGGCACAACCACCAACTAGATGTCAATTGTAGCAATCACAAGTGCTACATAGTTGACAAGGAGACCACAAAGACTCTTGCCCTTGGTGTCCAGGACCACAGATTGTTCAAACTGGTGGATATTGGACAGGTCAAAGAGCATGCACTAGCAGCCAAGAGTGCATGAGATATTAGTAGACTATAGCACCAAAGGTATGGGCACCTCAACTTGACCTACCTCTCTTAGTTGGCACGAGAGAATCTAGTAGATGGACTTCCGAACATTCAGCAGCAGATCCAGGGAGTCTGTGGAGCTTGTTAGGCAAGGAAGCAACACAAAGCACCATTTGATGAAAATCAAGCGTGGAGAGCACAGAGAGTCCTTTAACTGGTTCATGCAGACATTTGTGGACCAATAAACACGACATCAATCATCGGTGCCAGGTATTTCCTTCTGTTTGTTGATGATTATAGAAGGAAAATGTGGGTGTATTTTTTGAAACTAAAATCTGAAGTGTTTAATGAATTTCAAAAGTTCAAAGCCTTAGTAGAAAAAGAGTCAAGTTGTCACATTACCTCTCTTAGGTGTGATAATGGTGGTGAATTATGTTCCAAAGAATTTAATAACTGGCGGAGACTATGTGTCTCTGGACAGTAGTTGTGTGCTACTTCAGTGGATGTGTTCCACTGGCGGAGGTTGTGTGACTCCAGACAGTAGTTGTGTGCTAGTAAAGTGGATGTGTTCCACTGGCAGTGACTATGTGTCATTGGACAATAGTTGAGTACTACTTGGCAGCAATTGTGATCTATTGGATGACATTGTAGTAGTTGTGTGCTACTAGCTGATTGTCATGGAGATTACCACATCGTTTGGATGTAGTTGTGTGTGCTACCGTTTGATCGCAGAGACTGTGCCTGATGATTTGAGCTACCGAAGGCATTGCAGCAGTCGTGTGCCTGCTAGTAGATTGCAAGAGTAGTCAGTGGACTACCAGATGAAGACATCGTGAAAGATGCCTCCCTAGTTAAGAGGGAGTGTTGATGTTTCGGTAGCTGCTGGAGGATCTTTCCCTCCTAGATGACCTTTCTTAGATGCGGAGAAGATTCCGGAAACAAGAGATCCATTGGATAGATGTTGAAATATCCTAGAAGAGAAGTTGGCCTAGAAGAATAAAGTATAATGAAAAGACACCTTCCCAGAAGAGAAGTCGGCCCAGCTAGAAGGACAAGAAGACTATAAATAAGGAGGCGCCTTAGCTCATTTGTTCACTCACTCACACTCTCCCATCTACACAGAAGCAAGGCGCAAATTTAGAGGAGGTGACGCAGTAGTTGCAGCTGCACAATTTATTCTTGTTCAGTCTTTTGGTATCTCTCTCTTGTGCGCTACTCCTCAAGGAGGTGCACTACCTTTGTATGGTATTGCTGCTACAACTGGGGTGGTATTTTTGGTTGAGCTAGCACTTGTGCTAGGGTTTATCTAATTGGACTTGCTTTGTGCATAGAATCTATCTAAGAAAGGTTGTTGGGTTTTTCCCCCATTTGGGGTTTTCCCAGGATAAATCTCTTGTGTTCACTTTGTCTCTTGTTTATGTTGCGACTGCTCAATTCATGATATATATATGTTAATGATAATGAAGTAAAAGAACACTAGTAACACTAATGCTCTGTAAATAAGGAAAACCCAACATGGTATCAGAGTTGGTTACCTTCGGAACAGTTTAACCACTGGAAGGAAGATCAATACAACGGCACCCTGCAGCTGCAATACCTTGTCAAGCTCGTTGAGCACTTTCCCAAGGACATTAGGGATAATTCTTGTACTAAGCAGTGCACCCTAACCTAGCGCACTCCTTGAAACCCTTAGCGTGCAATTTGGTGAAGTTTGAAAAATCGAGGTTTTTCAGTGCTAGGGTTTCTACCAACAAAAAAATGTCTACCAGTGTGAGATTAGAGACAGATAGGATGGAGCAGATAACTTCAGATCCTGGAAGCACAGAGTTCTCCTCGTTCTAGAAGAGAATGAATTATTGGATCACGTCAAGAAGATGCTTCCAGAACCCGAAGATGAAGAAGCAAAGGAAAAGTTCAAGAAGAATGAGGTCAAGGCCAAGAGGATCTTGACAGATTCAATCAAGAATCACCTGATACCCAATGTATCAGAACTGAAGACACCGAAGGAGATGTTTGATGCCCTAACCAGACTTTATGAAACTAAGAATACCAATCGAAAGCTTACTTTAAGGCATCAACTCAGAAATGTGACAATGAACAAGTCAGAAACAGTGGTCAACTATTTTATGAGGATCTCGCAGATCAAGGATCAGTTAGCAGCTATTGGAGACCCAGTAGAAGACGTTGAACTTGTGACCACCACACTCAATGGATTCCCTCCCTCATGGGACCCATTTGTCCAAGGAATTTGCGCAAGAAGGAGATTGCCCAAGTTTGACAAGTTATGGTCAGATTACACTCAAGAGGAATCCAGGCTGATATACAAGACACAAAAGACTAATGAGGATGAAAATCAAGCACTTGTTGCCCAAGTGAAGAAGAGAAAGAAAAGGGAAGAAGGCATCCCGAAGAAGTCTACGAGACCTCGTTACAAGAAGGATGCGTCAAAGATCAGATGCTACAGTTGCCAGAAGCTGGGACATTATGCCTTCAATGTCTAGATAGAAATGAAAAGGAGAAGAAGAAACACCATGCACATGCAGCAGATGCCAAAGAGCACTCAAAGGCATCAAAGGATGAAGAATTTGTCTTTTAGACAATGGTGCTTTCATATGAACGATAGAAGGAAACTCAAGCAGGACAACAACACCAGACTCCAGGTTTGCATATCAGGTTTGATATTTTATATTGTTGTTGCTTAAGAAAGTATTGTACCTAGGATAGCAGTCTTTACAACTTTATTATTTGCTATTGCTATCAAATGTTTAGGTACACCTAAATATTGTCAATACGATTATCATTAAGAAAATACTCATTGTTAATGATATACTTGTCTGCAAGATGAAATTGATCTCCTCTAGGAGATGTTCTTGATTACTAACCATTCCATGGAGGTTACCATGGAAATGTTGTTCTTGTCTCTTGTTTCGGGCAGGTCACAGGTGATAGCTCTGAGAAGGAGCTATGATGACGGTTGCCTCTAGCCGAGACATAGAACTATGTACACAAAGGTACACACTCATGTGAAGGAGAAGACAAAGAAGAGTATCTCTTATGGAGATTGACTGTGAGGAGCAGAAGGCTCCAAAGATGACCATAGAGTTAATTTGACCACTCTTCAGAAAGAGTCAGTAGTGTCAGAAGGGCCTACCTAGAAACGATGCAGTAAACAAGCATGTTCTCATACAGATACATGGCATTAATAAGCCATACTATGAAGAGAAGTAGATAACTCCACCAGTGGTGAGGCAGGCGGCCCCACCAATTACTAGCTCAGAAAGAGCTAGATTTCAGAGGGAGTCAACCCTTAGGATCCAGTAGGGAGGAGCAACCTCCCAGCACAATCCATAGGAGATCAGACTTCAGAAGAAGTCAACAGATGCAGCGGAAGCAGGTGGCTTCGAAGATCGTATAGACTCGGAGGGAGTCAAGCTTTAGAGGGGGAGCATGCAGATTCAGAGTGAGCCTGATCTCAGAGAGAGTCAGTGGCTCAGAGACTTTCATTCAGAAAGTATTCCTTCTCAGATTCACATAGGAGAGAGAGACGTCTTCCAGGACAAACAGACAGATGCCATGAGTTGAGGAGGCTAGATCGAAGCTTCAGAGGCTTCTAGGAGATGTGAGATCTCCTGGGAGGATTCCCTTGTCTCGATAGACCTTGCTACAATGACAGAGGAGGCAGCCAGTCAAAAGGACCGGGATATAGATTTTGCCTCAATTCCATAAACCACACATATTTTCCAACTATGTGGCGCTGATGAGCAACATCATTGATTCAAAGCCTTCCACCATTGAAGAAGTTGTTGAGAAGCAGGAATGGAAGGACCCCATGATGGAGGAGTATCAGTCCATCATGAAGAATGATGTATGAGAGGTGGTTCTGAGACCAAAAGAGAAGTCAGTAGTGACTTCCAAGTTGATCTACAAGATCAAACATGCTACAGATGGCAGCCTAGAAATGTACAAAGCTTGATTTGTGGCATGAGGATTCTCCCAGCAAGAGGAAGAAGATTATGATGAGACACTTGCTCCAGTAGCTAGAAGAAGTGCACATAGAGCAGCCACAAGATACATGAAAAGGAGTCTCATGCCTGCAGATTAAAGAAGGCTTTGTACGGGCCTAATCAAGCACCCAAGAAATGATATGCCAGATCAGACGGTTATTTAGATAAGAAAGGATTCAGAGTTGCTTTCATAGATGGAGAAGTTCTTATGTGGCCTTGTTATCCCCCACTTTTAGGGATAACTAGGAGATCATGTCTCGAGGCCCACAGGTCCTAGACATGGAGTACCAAGAGCCGAATCAACTTTAGAATGGCCCTGGAGGGCCCATCTTTTCTCCCTTTCACAACCTCTACTTTGTCAGCAGCAACAGCATCCATCACCATCGACTTGGTCTTGTGTCAGAGATGGCTCTTGCTCCATGAAGTAATGAGTCTGGGTATCATGGTATGTGTCACTATGATCTTCAAAACCTTTGAATATGTGCATTTAATTCCTTTTGTTTCTAACAAATGCTTGGATCTTATACTTGCCCACTTGACCATGTCTAGGGGGGAATGACAAGATGCCCTAGTAAGCCTATGTCCGTAGGTTTTGGTTTGCCATTGGGGGGATTTCTGAAAAGCCATCGTCCGCTCCCATCATAGCACCACCTTTTCATCTTGCTTCCCGCTGTAATGTCCCCACTTTGGGACATCATTACATTGTAGAGGTTTACGATGTCCAGAGTAGCCAGATGGGTGTTATAGCGAGTACAGGGGTTATTGAGAGGCATTTTGGGATTCGGCTTACATCGTCCACCCCCTTTCATCATTAGGATCCATTCCGCACAAGTTGGCTTTGGTTTCATTGCATTCCGACGATTTCCATGATTTCGAATATTTTGAGCTATAAGTCAATTAAATTCACTGGAGAGGTCATTTTGGGCACATTACTTGGAGGAACCTCTCGGTGTAATAGCTCATTGGAATCGGGAGGAGCAACACTACAGGATGGGATGGCTAGAAGTGACTTTCAGTGGCCAGGGAAGCCACAAGGAGAGATAAGGTGCTTTTTAGAGGTAAAAAAGTTAATTAATTAATTAAAGTGATTTAATTAATTAAATAAATATTAATAAAATGAAAGTCACTTTGGAAGGAGAAGGTGAGCAAGAGGTATAAAGGAAAGGCAAGGGCCTCTATTGATCCATTCATGTATGTCTATCATTTTGATATCTGGCTTCTAGCTAGAGGGCCCATCTCTTGGGGGTTTTGAGGGTTTTGACTTAACAAACCCTACAGGACGATTCGGTGGTGAAAAATTCCACCTAGCTTGTCCCAAGCTTGGTCTTGGGGATGCAATACTCCTCCACACCATTCTAGTTCGGATCTACATCAGTGCAGGAGGGTTCTACACCAGCCACAGGCACAGGAAGAGAAGGGGGGTGCACCATTCTTTGAGGGAAGCTCGTTCCAAGGGATTGGAAGGGCCTCGGCAGATTCTAGCACCTGGGTTTTCATTGCAGGGGCTTGGCCGTTAGATCTAGTGCATTCCGGGGGAGTTTCATGGGCCATTTGGGTTATTGGATGCATTGGACGAATTGGAGAGGAGGGCAATTTTGAGATTCAGATCTATTCCGTTTGAGGAGGTTATACATCAGATCTGACCCCGAGACTTCACCTAGTGACTTGCAGTGTCCCGATCTATCTTTCTAACAAGTTTCAGGGCATTTGGAGGCCTCCTTCATCAGGGCCGAAATTCTAGGGTTTGGCAGTTTTAGGAGGGCGCGGCTCCATTGGAGGATTCAGCATTTGGAGGAGTTTCCTTTGGTGTTTCGATCTAAGATTTCAAGAGGGGATTCTACTCATCCCGATCTATAGTTCGGCATCGTCAGCATAGCATTTGGAGGCCTCC
Organism: Picea sitchensis; assembly: GCA_010110895.2. NCBI lineage: Eukaryota > Viridiplantae > Streptophyta > Pinopsida > Pinales > Pinaceae > Picea > Picea sitchensis. The sequence continues at coordinate 9,652 of SNQJ01S0107397.1, forward strand.
TTCATCAGGGCTGAAATTCTAGGGTTTGGTTGTTTTAGGAGGACACAGCTCCATTGGAGGATTCAGCATTTGGAGGAGTTTCCCTTGGTATTTCGATCTGAGATTTTAGGAGGGGATTCTACTCATCCGGATCTACAGTTCGACATCTTCAGCAGAGCATTTGGACATCTTTGGCAGCAGGACCGAATTATTAAGGGTTTCAGTATTCCAGCAGGACATGGCCTTTCCAGTTGAGAGTTTGATATTGCTTACGACCTAGATCTCTTCTAGTATTTGGTCTTCATTGAGTATCCAGCCTTTGGAGGCTTGTAGTCTTCTCTTTGGAGCATTTTGTAGCAGCTCCTATTCTGTTATTGGATCCATCTGTTGAGCATTCCAGATCAGCATCTTCATTGTAGCAGGTTCTTCTATTTATGAATAAAATCAGATCTGAGATGTTTTGGCTTGTCTATCATATTGTTGATCTTGCATATGGTTGAGGTATGTTCCATCATTGTATCTTCTTGTTTATTGCTGCAAACACATATAAACCATCAGTTAAACCCTAAGCGTAACCTAAAGGATCACTGTAAGCAAAGTGTTTGACGAAATACCACAACCAGTAAAAGTTTAAAAAGACACCCAAAACCGTGATGTTCCTGGCATAATGGCTTGGGAACATTACACCCGCTCATCTATCCCATTAACTTGTCCAGGCACTGGGTTGACCTATCATTTGAGGATTGCACCTTACCTCGTGGGAAGAAGGGGCTAAAGGCCCAGAAGGTAAAAGCAAGCTGGAAAAAGATAAAAGCCTAAGAATAAAACCTCGAGATGCTTTGCCCAGGGATCCTCGAGAAAGCAATAAAAGGCTTCTCAGCAAGAAACAAGAGGGACCCGTAAAAATAATAAAACAAGACCTAGTCAGAGGATAGGGGGTCTCATCACGAGCCAGCCTATTAGGTCCATGGATACCTAGAAGTATGACATTACCACCAGCTGGTTACCACACCAGGGTAGTGACTCCTGGTTGCATGGCCAAGAGAAAGGGGGTCTCATCACGAGCCAGCCTTCTCATTTCTGTGAAAGTACTAGTGGGTAACACTGTCACCACTGGTCACCACGCCAGGGCAGTGTCCCCTGATTAGCTTCTTGAAGAAAAAGCAATAAAGAATAAAGAATAAAGAATAAAAGGCATGAATGGGCTTGGAAAAAATTGCATCCAGGACAGGTGCAGCTCGCCTTCTACAAAGGCACCCACAGGTAAAACTTTGCATCCTCTGCTCTCACTACACCCACTTGCCTGGACATCCTTTATCCACATCACCCACTTACATGGCTCGGATGAAGTCTCTTTCGGAAACTTTCCTCTTCCAATGGACACTAGCCCAATAGGATGCCCTGTCACTTTCTCCAAACTTGTATTGCAGGCTTGTACAATGTCTTTGAGCTTTTAACTGGGGTAATAGGGGTTTTATGCACATGTTTAATAATATTGATGATGAGATGTGATTGGAATTGCTATGATCCCTGTGACTTATGAGCCCATGGAGGGCATAGTTGTTGATGTGCAAGATCATGCCCGATGGACAGGTACCATGTTGGACCGGTACACATGGGGAGATGATCAGTTCGGACCTCCATGGGACTGAAGAGCCCACCAGATGGATGTTGAGACCCCAGCAGGGGGCAGAGACCGGACAGAGGGGTTTGCACAGGAGAGAAAGAGGACGTCTTGCAGAGGCACCCCGACAGAGCTTGACCTAGGGGGATTGTGCCCTTTTCAGTGGAACGTTGGCCTTGGAAGGCCAAGGACGTCACCCTTCATGACCATGACGTCACCTAGCAGCATGGACGCTTTGAGAGACAGCTGGGGAAAATTTGGCATGTGTGGCAGGTTGGAGAAGCCCAAGGAGGGCTAATGTTTTGCTCCAGGATGCTGCAATTGCCCTAGAAGGGGCTAACGTCACCCTAAAAGGGGCATGACGTCTCGCTTTAGCTTGATTAGGGTTTAATTTTAAGCATTTAATGTAAAACAGTATGATTTTTAGTATTTTGGCCTTGTCGGCCTTTTTATGACCTAAAAGTGAAATTAGGTCATGGCACTATATAAATTGAGGGTTTTTACCATTTCATCATCTCTCACTCGCCACTTGGTGAGGTCTGAAATTTGTGCCATTTTGAGGGTTATTGGCTGAAATGGTGAGGCGCACTTGTTGAAGGAATACTCTTTTGGACTTATATTGGCATTTTTGGCATTTATCTTGGCGGAAGGTGTTACAACTAGGGTTTGCTACTTGATTTCTTGGTTAAATGTAAGTGAATTTCTGCAAAACTTCTTAATTGAATGGTTGTAGTATTGCTTTTCTTGCATTTATGGTTATATTTTGCTGATATAAACCCTAGGTGACAAGCACACATAGAAGGTCCTTGTCTTATGTCCCCATCAAGGTTTTAGCCATTTTAGTTGTAGAAATGAGATAGAGCCTTGCCTTAGCAACACTCTAGTCTTTCTAGCCTTTGTAGAAGAAGATTGAGCCTTTCCATAGCAACACTCAAATCTATCTTCTCCCATGCTAGCTGTTTTTCTTATTTAAAGCTGAGAAGGAGAAAACGCATCAAGGCCTAGTTCCCCTACACCTTGGTGAGTCGATTTTCCCTAGGGTTTGCCTGGTAAAGCCTTGCCATAGCAACACGTTACCTGCAAAACCTCTTGTCTTAGTTTTATGCAATCTTTTGAGCTAGTCGTTTGCCATTGAGCTAAGGAAGGAGGAGAGAGCACTGAGGCCTAGTTCCCCTACACCAAAGTGAGCCTCTCTCCCCTAGGGTTTTATCCTTGAGGCTTTTCCATAGCAACACATCAAGGTCTAACCCTCTTGTCCTTAGTCATATTATTATCATTTGATCATTCAGCTCTTGCGTCCTCCTGTTGACTCCATATGCCCTAGGAACGCACTGATCTAAGCCTTGGTGTAATCTCAAAACAACTTCAAATACCTTTGATCAAACCCTAACCTTTCTAACCCTAGCTTAAGACTAACCTTGCTAACTTATCGTTGTCGTCATCTTTTGCTATAAACATCATTGTGCAGCTAACGTTTTACTTTTAAGCAATTGAATGGTTGTATAAGGCATTACCTAATGAAGTGTTAATTTGTTACATTGAATGCCAAGTTTCTTTAGCATTTATTGAAGAAGTGATCTTATAAATTGTTGTTATTGTACAAACATTGACTTCGTCAATATTTTATTGCTCCAATTGCTTATATATCAGATATTCATTAAAATATATGAAGTACTAACCAAGCGAGTAAGCTTGCATATATATCTCTTGTTGCTTTGTCTCAGGCAGGTACATCTAATTTTGGTTATACTTCTCTTTATTGGTTGGTTAGCCGGACTATCTGCTCGGTGGTGACTTGTGAGGGGGGAATTTATATCTTATCCTACAATCCTTTGCCTTCTCAAAACCCCAGGTCACCGGGGACGTCTCCCCTAGGCCTTACCTCCCTAAACAGAAAGAACCTTCCTATCGAGGTGACATTGGGTGGGATTGGTTCAGTTACGCCAGTTTACCTCTTTACATCTATCTTTTATCCTAACTACAAACTATGCGATAACAGGCCCAAAGGAAAAACCATAAAAGAAGCAATTGTTATTGGAAAAGAAGAAGGTGGCTTGTATAAGCTAAAAGGTCACTCAGAAGCAGCCTTGACTCATTCCATTGAGAATCCATGTGAACTTTGGCATAGAAGACTAGCTCACATCAACTACAAGGCATTACCATATGTAAGCAAGGCAGTCACAGGTCTATCGGAATTCAAGGTTTATCATGAAGGTGTGTGCAACGGATGTGCACAAGGAAAGAACATTAAGAACCCTTTCCCGAAAAGAGACAGTAAAGCAAAAGGAGTCCTAGAGCTCATTCACTCAGATGTATGTGGCCCAATGTCGTCAAACTCCATCAATGGGTATGTATATTATGTATCATTTATTGATGACTATTGTCGCAAGACTTGGGTGTACTTCTTAAAGTCAAAAGATGAAGTGTTTGGAAAATTCAAGGAATTCAAAGCCCTGATAGAGACTCTCTCTGAAAGAAAGATCAAGATACTCAGGTCAAAAAATGGAGGAGAATACACCTCAAAAGAGGTTGTAAACTTTTGTAAAGATGTCGGGATCAAGAGGGAGCTCACCACTCCCTACAATCCTCAACAAAATGGTGTAGTAGAAAGAAAGAACAGAACTATAATGGAAGCAGTGAAGACTATGATCCATGATCAAGATCTTCCAATGCACTTATGGGCAGAAGCAGC
>SNQJ01S0107397.1:16895-29658 GCA_010110895.2 Picea sitchensis
TTTATTTCTGCATACATTTCAGCTTTATTTCAGCATTCTAACACTCTTAGATAGGTCAATAATATATCTTTTTCTTGCAGATTTTTATGTGGAAATTTTCTGTGTAAAAGCAGAAAATTTCTCTAACATTGTGTTGTGTTTTTTCAGCATTTCCAGCAAGCTTTTGCTTGCTGGTTTTTGCAAAAACTTACCAGCAACAAGGGGAAACTCTGCTCAAATTCGTCCACAAGCCTTCATCAAAGCACATCTTCATTTGGGTAACGATTTTCCAACTTATCTTTGTGTATATTTGCATATTTCAAGCTATTTTGTTAATATTTCTGTATATTTGTAAAGCTAATTTATTGCCGACACCTTGGGAGTGTGCTTGGCCTAGCCAACCCCCCAAAATCGTCTTGGCTTCATTCGTTATTTCAGTTCCAAGTTATTCTTTCATTTTTTATGTTTTTAAGCATTAATACCATTGAGATAGTTTCTGCCTGAGCAGTCGGCCAAAAGCCTGTCTAGTCCTTGTATCTTCGAGGACATAAGACTGAATGCCCTGCTTTTCTATGCAGATTTATCTCAATAGTATTAATATAATTTGCCGGCACCTTGGGGGAGTCATCCCCAAAATCGCCTCGGCCTAAAGGAAATTAATTTTTGAATTCAGTTTTGTTTTTCATTTTGCCGACACCTTGGGGGAGTCATCTCCAAAATCGCTTTGGCTTAAGGGAAATCAACTTGTGATGACTTACTATCTTATCTAGTTTAGAATATCTCTGATAGTCTTCATTTGCAAGTTTTATTTCTTTCAAGTATTTCATGTTCATATGCTCATGCACTAATGGTGAATGGTTTAGTGACTTAGATGCAATTTCAAATGCTATAGCTCATCTTTTCATTATGTTATTTCAGAATCTTATATGCATGTGATATGTGAAATGGCTTAAGTTTCAATTCGTTGCTAAGTTTCCTATTTTCAAGCACTTTCATTTCCGTAAGCTTAGCATACATATGTGGATGAATTGTTAACTTCCCATTCACGTTTTGATCAGTACTTTAGCATTTCGTCCCACTTCCTTTTTGCAAGTTATATGCTTATGATATGGATGGATAATATGTTGATGTGGAATATCTCTTGAGCTCACGTCCTTGTTCATGGTTCAGCGATTACATCTTTCTGAGCTCACGTCTTGTTCATGGTTTAAGCTCTCCACGTCTTAGCCTTACCTTAAGCCACGTCTTGCATATATGATCTCACGCTTATGGGTTAAATATTGCACATGTTAAACATCTTTGATGCTCACGTCTTAGTTCATGGTTAAGCAGTTACCTCTTTGATGTTCATGTCTTAGTTCATGGTTTTAAGCACTCACGTCTTATCTTCATTTCAAGCAAGCCTTATACACATGTATCTCACGTTTATGGTTCGAATGTTTCACATTTTACACTTTCGGTTTCTTTCAATTTGAGCCACGTCTTACATATGTGTATCACATGCTTATGGGCTTTATATTTCACACGTTAAGCATCTATGCGCTCAATCCATTTCACTGTGTGATCTAAGGCATATACTCCACGTCTATATCTTGCAAAAGTGCTCACGCTTCATCTTTTATTTTCGTTTTACATGTGAATGGTTCATGGGTTAATGGTGTGACATCTTGCAACGTTCCTCTCATGTGATGGTATATTGATGGTATAACATTGTGCTACATTTCCTTTACATTATGCTATGTCATTGATGGTTTAATTGACACATTGCAAGCACTCGATTTCACTCAATTTCATTTCGGCCATACGCTAAAAACTAAAATTTTTAAGGTCTAAAACTTGTCTAAAAGCAACCCAACACACCTGAAGACCCACCCGAGGGTCATAATAACATTTAGTAACATTCTAGGAGCTTCATTCAGCCATCTCCACCATCTAAAACGGGCTTGAGGAAAACAACGGAGGGTAGTGGCGGGGGACCGTCCCGTGGTTTCGTTGGGGAGATCCTTTCCGGGAAGTACTCTTGCTGTCAGGACTCAGGGCTGACCTTGGAAGCTAGGGTAAGGCCTCGTTAGCCTTACTATCTTGAGCACCGGGCAGTCATTTGGCCAAGGGAGGAGGAAGCTTGAAGCACACATCTAATTTAGGGGGAAGGGAATTAAAATTTGTAAAATCTTTAAACAACTCCTACAACACTTAGTTGCATAGATCACTTGTGTATGTTTGGGGGGTATTAGATGTATGCATAGGCAAATACACATGTGATATCTTCATTGTTTTATCTATATCTATTGCAGCTACATGTTTATATCTGTTATGTTTACATAAGCAATTGAGTTACTTATTGATTATCCTGTGAATTTGCTTATTGTGGTGTGAACCAGGAAGTGTTGAGCATCCCACTTGGGGAGGCATCACTTTCCTTGGTTCTTGAGTGCTTTGTGTGATTGTTGCCAATGAAGGCAGTCCAATAGTCTGAGTGCTATTGGGGCATGCTTGGCCTATGTATGTGAATCATCTACATCTTGTATATCTTGTATATCTTGTGTGTCTTTGTATCTATTGATGTATCCTTGTATCTAGTTTGTAAATGGTGTAATCTCTTGTAACACTTAGAATTATTTTGTATAGTTGTGATCTTGTGGTTTGGGGTAGTCAAACTTGTATCAACTGTAAAACTTTTGTAATCGAACCACCCTCAAACTTTAGTTGACCCCATTGCCCAACCTTAGGCACTAGTCTTAGTTGACTTAGGAAAAGGGTTGTTTGTCATATAGATTAGACTTGCACTTTGCATGTGCTGCTTGATCATCTTAGGCTAGTTTTCCCCCTTTGGCCTGTAACAAATTAAAACTAACTCCTAGAACATTAACTTTAAAATTAACTTAGCAACTAGGGACAACCCCCCTTGGCTTCCCTAGGAGTAAGCCTAGAAGGAAGAAGTTACAGTCAAGGTGACAGTGTGGACTTGGAACTTAGACATAGTGTCTCCGAGGGCACACTAAGTGAGTTGGACTTAACTCACGTTAGCAAGTGTGCATTAGGACGGCAACAGGTGTCATTGAAGAGGAAGTGTATATAGAACAACCTCAAGGGTTTGAAGTTGAAGACAGAAAGACTCATGTATGCAGATTGAAGAAGGCTCTGTATGGATTGAAACAAGCTCCTAGAGCTTGGTATGGAAGAATTGATAGTTTCCTGACGAGCTTGGGCTTTACCAAGAGTAAAGCTGACTCTAACCTTTACTTCAAGGTTATGAATGATGAGCCTATTATATTGATGTTATATGTAGACTTATTTCTAACTGGAGAAGAAAAGCTCATCACTGATTGTAAGAAGAAGCTCGTTGCAAAATTTGAGATGAAAGACCTTGGCCTAATGCACTATTTCTTAGGTCTTGAGTTCTGGCAGAGCCCAAAGAAGATCTTCCTCAACCAAGGGAAGTATGCAGTTGAAATATTGAAGAGGTTTGATATGTTGGAGTGTAAATCCATGAATACACCCATGGAAACAAAGTTGAAGCTCATGGTTGACACTTCGTCAGAATTGGTTGATGCTACGCTGTACAGACAAATCATTGGATCGTTGATGTATCTGACGAACACCAAGCCAGATATATGTTTTGTTGTGTACACCTTGAGTCAATTTCTGGTAGAACCCAGACGTGTTCACATCGTTGTTGCAAAACATGTGATGAGATATCTTAAGGGTACATTGGATTTTGGTCTCAGTTATAATGGAGAGCAAGACTTCAGACTGAGTGGATATACCGATTCAGATTGGGTTGGAAGTGTATCTGACAGAAAGAGCACCTCAGGATGTTGTTTCAGTCTGGGGTCAGCCATGATCTCATGGCAGAGTAGGAACCAATCAAGTATTGCTCTCAACACGGCAGAAGCGGAATACATTGTTGCATGTTCCACCAGTTGTGAAGCCATATGGCTTCGGAAGTTGTTGACAGGTCTATTTGATTTGGAGATGGAGGCAACCGTGACTCTATGTGATAACCATAGTTGCATTAAGATGACAGAGAACCCTGTGTTCCATGACAAGTCAAAACACATAGAGATCTAATATCATTACATCTGTGATATGGTGCAGAAAGGAGCCATAAATCTCCAGTATGTTGGCACGGATGAACAGGTTGTTGATGTGTTGACCAAGCCTCTGTCTCGTGTAAAGTTTGAACACTTTCGAGACAAGCTTGGTGTAGTCCGAAAGGACCTCCCTTGAAAGGGGGAGTAGTGTTGATGCCAGCCTTGTGTTGAAGATTTCCAGCTTCGTGTTGATGTTGTTGTGATGCCAGCCTCGTGCTGAAGATTTCCAACTTCGTGCTGATGTTGTTGTGATGTCAGCCTCGTGCTGAAGATTTCCAGCTTCATGCTAATGTTGTTGAGATGCCAGCTTCGTGCTGAACATTTCCAGCTTCGTGTTGATGTTGTTGAGATGCCAGCTTTGTGCTGAAGATTTCCAGCTTAGTGTTGATGTTGATGATGCTCCAGCCTTTGTGTTGTGATGTTGTTGTTGTTGATGTTGTATCAACCTTGTGTTGTTATTGATGATGATGATGTATTAGTGTTATACTAATCCATGTTGATGCAGATGATGATGATGTATTAGTGTTATACTAATCCATGTTGATGCAGATGATGATGATGCCATTCCAGCTCCTTGTTGTGGATGATGATATTGATGATGAGAAAAACTTCCGATGATTTATAGATATGTCAGTCAGTGTTTCAGATGTTGTTGATGTTGTTGCCCTCTCTCTCTCCTGATGATTTTGTAGAATACCCCTCTTGTTAAGGGGGAGTGTTGAAATATTGTAACTGCAAAGAGTGTTCTATTTATTATTGAGTCATTATTCATTATATCAAACCCCTTTTGTGGATTGATCATGTCGGGCATTGTAATTGACCAAATCCCCTTTTGCGGATTGGTCAAACCCTATTGTATTATGCAAATTAAGAAGTCGGTCCTCGGGCCTAATTAAAGTGGTTTTAACCACTAAGAAGACAAGTCGGCCCTGCCTAGTGAAGAGACACCTTTCCAGCACCTGCCAGCGAGTATAAATAAAGGAAGCCAACGCCTCATTATCTCACTCACTCACTCGATCATCCAGTGCACAAGTTTAGTAGATGCAGTTGGGAGAAGAAGGAAGAGAGAGGCGCATTGCTCAGTGTTGGATATTCTCTAGTGTTTTGGTTTATTGTCTTGGCATTATATTGGCAATCTATATTAAGGAAGTTTTTGTTGGGTTTTCTCCCCCGTGAAGGTTTCCCAGGATAAATGTTGTGTATCTTGTGATTGTGTTTCTCTGTGTTCCTACCTATGCGATTGTTATCTAGTAAATTGAAAAGAAACCTAAAAATAGCTCAAAACTTAAAAGGTGCCCAGCGAGTGGTGAATCATGAAATGTCCTTAGCACCCTCTCTTTGAATTTGGATTCTGGTACTACATAAATTCTTCCCTTATAGAAGATAAGTTCATCTAAGATCTGGAACTACTCATCTTGAATTTTCCCATCCATAAGCTCACAAGCAAACTTGTTTTTGGAGTACTCTACTAGCAGATGCGATTTCCATTTAACCGAAATTTCTGACAAAGTGTAAGTTGTAGGCCTCCTAGACAATGCATATGCTACAACATTATTCTTCCCTTTGACAAACTCTATGTCAAAATCATAGGCTTGGATTTTGCTTACCCACTTCTGTTGCCTTTCATTGAGGTCCTTTTGCTCCAAAAAGTATTTGAGACTGTTGTGATATGTTCTAAACTTCTAACTATAAACTTGGCTCCCACCAAGTATTGTCTGAACTTAGCTAGCGCATGCATGACAGCTAGCATCTACTTATCATAAATAGTGTATAATAACTCGAGTCCCCTTAGTTTTCTACTTTCAAAAGCAATAGGATGCATGCTTTGCATGAGGACCACCCCAATTCCTTCTCTTGATACGTCACACTCTAGTATAAATGGCTGAGAAAAATCTGGTAATGCTAGGACTAGGCAAGTGCTCGTGACCTTCTTCATTTTGTCAAAAGTTTGTTGTGCCACTTCAGTCCACTTAAACGCACCTTTCCTGGTTAGATCAGTCAAAGCACACAAAGCTATGAGAACCCTTTAACAAATCTTCTATAGTAGGTGCAAATACCAAGAAATCCTCGTAGCTCCGTGATGTTCCTGGGTGTTGGCCAATCCAAGATGGTTTGTATCTTTTCTTGATGAACCTGTACCCCCTTTGCTCTAATAATATGCCCCAAATAAATACTTCCATCATCCCAAACTCACATTTAGACTCCTTGGCATACAAAGATTGCTCCTCCATGCTGCTCAAAATTTGATCCAGATGCTTGAGGTGATCCTCCCAAGTTTTGTTATAGATTAACAGATCATCAAAGAAGACCAAGAGATACTTACTCAATTGCTTATTGAAGATTTGGTTCATGCAAGATTGAAATGTAGTTGGTGCGTTAGTTAGCCCAAAAGGCATAACTAAAAACTCATAATGACCATAGTGGCACCTGAAGGTCGTTTTGTGGATATCCTGTTCCTTTAACCGAATCTGATGGTATCTTGAACGAAGATCAATCTTTGAAAAGCACACTGCACCATGGAGTTCATCAAGCAACTCATCAATCCTAGGAATGGGATACCTATTTTAATTGTCTTCTTGTTTAGTGCCCTATAGTCAATGCACATTCTCATGGTGCCATCTTTCTTCTTAACTAACACAACAGAAGATACAAATGGGCTTGAGCTAGGCCTAATGTGACCTGTATCCAACAACTCTTTGATTGCCTTTTCAATTTCATCCTTGAACTTTTTTGGGTGTCGATAAGGTGTCGTGATGACCGGTTTAGCTCCTTCTAGGTCAATGGTGTGTTCAAAACCCCTATTTGGTGGTTTACCTGGAGGAATTTGCCCAAATACCCTTTCATGCTTGCCAAGTATCCTCTGTATGCCTTGGGAATAGTGGTGTCACCCTTCCTGATTGGTTTACACAGAAACTAAACACTTTGTTGCATAAGCCTCATCCTCCTGCCTGAATATAGCCTCCATGCGCTTTGTTGAAACTACCCTGGGAGTATTCTCTGTCATTCCCTTCAATATCACCCTCTTTCCTTCTTCAGAATTGAAGGACATCTCCATGGTTTTGTAATTTGTATTAATAGGACCTAAGGTGCTAAGCCACTGAACCCCAAGTATAACATTGGTGTCTAGTAGGTCCATCACATAGAGATCATGTGTCAAATTATATCGATCGAGGGTAAGACTCATTTGTGGAATATATCTGTCACATGGCATGGTGCATCCACCTACTACCTCCACTAAGAATCCCTCAAACTCAACAGTAGGGAGGTGCGTCCCCCTGATACTCTCAAATGACTCTACTTCTCAGCCTCTGTTCCCGGACATCAACAATCCTCTCGGGTGCTAAAACCAACTGTCCTTCCTCATCTAGCGGAGGAAGATCCGTCGAGGCGATGACTTGAAGACAGGACACATGGAAGGTGTTGTGGGTTCTGCTCCCCTCTGGTTGCTCCAACTCATATGCCACCTCTCCCACTCTCTTGATCACTTTGTGTTAGCCCTTGACCAACTTTTGGAGAACTTGGGTTACGTTTGGCCGATTTTGGGACTTCCACAGGCTGGTCGAAGACAGAGCGCCAAGCAAAGCGGAGATCGCGGGATCTCGCCCCCTTTTTGCGGGATTTTTGAGTTTAGGGTTTATGTAACGGGTTATGGGATGTCGGCCCATGGGTTTACTCATGTTTTGGCCCTTTTGTAATGTATAAATAGATATCTGGGCAATGTAAGAAAGTAGTGAAGTAGTAGTGAATATTTGTGGCTTAGTGCGGAGCTAGAGGCTTTGTGCATGCTATGTGTTAGGACTTGCAGAGATAAGTGCAAGTGATTGTAAGAAGCTGGTGTGCAGACTGTGTAAGAAGGCTTTGTGTTGTGACCTAACTCGGGGAAGGAGGATCTGGCGAGGTGCGGGTAGATCTTTTGTCCTATGCGGGGTGACGTTTCTGTGGATGTAAGAAGATTGACAAAAGATAATAAAGAAGAAAAAGAGTTGGTGGACGTAGCCCCGCGTTGGGGGTGAACCACGTATATCCTGTGTTATGGTTGCCTTGTGTGATTGATGTGATTTATGCTTAATGTTGTTATCTTTATGTAGGTTAGATGCATCTGATATAGTAGCTTAGTGCCTAGTGATGTGAATGAATGCTAGATCTGATATGTTTCTATGTGCTAAGTGCTTGGAAGTGTTAGATCTTGTTGAATACTGCGTTGTTCTGTAATTAAGGTTTGAGTCTGCGATGTAAATAAGGGTTAAATGCTAATGAATGTTAACTACTAAGTGCTCTGTTAAGGTATTGTAATCACAGATCTATGTCCCAGCTAGGTTGCAGACATCTAAGTCCTGCAACCCCCCTGCCTCTACCTCGGGTGAGACTTCATCATCTTCGCAGGTGTTGCCGAAAGGGTCGGTAGTTAGGGTTTTGTTGGTGCGCTGCTGAAGCGTTGAACCCTGGGTCTGCCCCTGTGCCAACAAATGGTTCCATTGTCGGGACCTGAAACTGTGATTGTTGGGAACTGAAAAAAAGAGAAAGCTCTGTGCGTAGATCTGTTGCCCTAGTGCGCAGTATTCTACTTGAATTGCGAAGCTCTGTGCTAAGAAGAGAAGTTCAATCTGAAGAAAAGAGGTAAGATCTTGAAGCTTTGTGCTCTGATAAAGGTAAGATAAGTGAAAAAATTTATTTCGAAAGAATGGATCTAGGTATGTTTAATAGATTTGGTTATAGTCTGAAAACTAAGGTACAGCTAGAAGAAAGAAGATTTGATATGAATAGATCTGATAAGAATAGTGAAAGATATGTTATTCCTATGCATAGAAAGAATGTTTGGACTAACAAATGGATGCAGGATCCTAGAAAGAATTTTTTGCAGGTTAGTTACTGTGATCCCAGTGCGCAGTACAGGAAAGGTTGGGGGTCATTTTAAAGAAAGAGGGGATTAACTCTTTGCTATAGTTGCAGAAGACCGGGACATCTTGCTAAGGAATGCCCTGGTAGAGGTCCTAGTTGTCTTTGCTATAAAGCTATGGACCATGACGTTTTGGATTGCCCTAGAATGATTGCTAAAGTTGAAAAGATGAATATGAGACAAGAAAACCATGAGGAAGGCCAAGAGACTAAGAATATGCTCAAGAACCAGAAAGAATCAGAGGCTATATTATTGCAGATGAAAGAAACCCTGAATGATCACAGAGACACCAGTTTACCAGAGATCTTAAAAGAGAAAGAGTGCATAGAAACAAGAATAGGAGACTTCGACATAGATTGTGTCCTGGATGAGGAAACACGGGTGAATATCATGACAGAAAGAACTTGGGAAATTTTGGGAAAACCCGCTATGGTTCCTTCACTGGGAGGAATAGGATTGTTTAAAGGGAAGATGATAACCCTATGTGGAAGACTTACCCAGATACCTATGAGTGCTCATGGCACTTCGATAGAAGAAGAATTTGAGGTTGTTAAGTTTGTTGAGAACAGCGCCCCATTTGCTATTTTGCTAGGAAAAACTTGGGTTGAGAAAAATCAGATCCGAAGGGAACAAGAAGAGGAAACTCTAGAATAGAAAAAGCAAGAACTAAGAGATTTCATGGTTAGGAGAATAGCACGCTTAATAAAAGAGCAGGAGGACAAGTCGAAGCAACTGAGAGCCAGAGACATTGTTGTCGAAGTTTAACGAACACAGGAAAGCTTAAGAAACTTATCCATGCAAGAGAGTAGAGCACTTACTCCAGAAGAAGAAAAAGTATTACTCTCGAACCCTTCGAAAGAACCTCAGCGGTGCGAAGTTCCTATGCCAAGAGGAGATAAGAACAATAATGGAAAAAGGAAACCAATAACTCAAATCACAGGAATGAAAGCCAGAAAGCTCAGCAAGAAGAAAGCTAAGCTAGAAAAATTGTAAGAAGTACTAGAGAGGACTTCGCAGAAAGAAGGTTTGCAGAACTGGAACTTCGTCGGGATATCAGAACAGTGTAAATTGGCACTTCGCCACGACGAAGCACTATAACCGTTGGAGGCGTCCCGACCATTAGAACGATGCTCCAGAACAGCTAGAAACACAGTTATTGCCAAAATGTTTGCCATTGGACCATTGGGACCGCACCACAACGGATGAAATTGCATTGATTAAGGCGTTCCTACTCGTTGGAGGGATCCATTACGATGATGTCTATTTATCCCATCGAGCATTGCACCGTGAACACTTTTGCCAATTGTGATTATTCGAGTTGATTATTACCACGCTGTGATTATTGAGACCTCGCCACCCGTGCTGTTACAGTGAGTGTTTGTTCACCGACCTGAGATATCAAATCTAGAGTGTGCATGTCGGACGAAATTAGCGCAGTAGAAAAAGTCGTCGAAGAGATCCTAATAGACCTCATGGCCGAGAAGGTGATGTCCGCAGGCATCCAAGCCTCGTCGACGAGAGGAGTGCAAGCATCCTCGTCGACTGCTCGTGGATCTGGACCATCCCGAGCTGCGACAGAGAAACGAATCAAGCATCGTGATGACTTAGCGAATGCGAAGCTCATCCCATCTATCCTGCCCGACTACATCCCGCCTCTGGCTGGTGCGGTGAGTCGTGACAGCGTCCCGAGAGACTTCGACTACACAGTCATCACTGTGTACCTCCCGAAGAGAATACACGCAGTCAAACCACAGTTGGAGAGGATTCCGACGTTGAAGATCAGCGACTATAACTTAGGAGACCGAAAGAACTATGGCACGCTCGCACCATACAAGTATTTGACCAAGATAAAGGGGAAGAAGTCGAAGATCATCCCCCAGCCGTGGACCATGGACATCGCGAGGTCCACCATCCTGAACGTAATGAAGATACCCCACTTTGGAAGGCACCAGGAGGTTAACACGTGCGTTAAACTCCTGTTGTCATGCTTCCATGGCGGTTACCTATGGTTGGACAGGCGTATCACAGTCGATCCAGCGTTGATCCATCAGATCACCGGATTAAGGATGCAAGGACCAGACCCACAAGACTTTTATCCAGGGAAGGCTGCAGATCGCGCCCTGGCGCAGAGAATCAAAGATACCTATGGCGATGTGGAGAAGGGGAAGCGAGGCTGCAAGGTAGCCTCCATCCAGAATGGCGCAGTGCACCTAGCCTGCCAGTTGATCACTGGTAAGCTAGTAAGGAAGAACAGACCCACGCAGGTCACGGGGTTCGTTGTTGACCTCGCGGGAAAATGCATTGAAGGGCTACAAATGAACTGGGCGAACTACCTCGTCAACCAATTAGAGCAAGACTACCGCGAAGCTCAGGATCAAGGCTATGAGTTCCATTTTAGTTGGTTGTTGATCCTCATCGCCTTCATTGCTTGGGAGATGCCGGAAGGTGCGACGTTCCCTGAAATTGAGCCATCTGAACCCTTAGCTGCGAAGTTCACTACGCTCCGGTATTCGAGCGACATGGCTAAACAATGGCAGTCAAACTCGGTGTTCCACACCTATTACCTGCAGTTGAAGAGGGCTATTGAGTCTTTCCCTCGTATGACACCAAAAACCCTGGACAGGTTCAGGCCAATTATGAAGTTCCGCGCAGATAGACATTTTATTTATATCACTGCGTGTGGAGACAAACATAAGGAAGAGCTTCAATCCTACTACAAGCTCACAGAGGACCTGGAAGAAATAACTAAGGAATGGCCTACAGAGCTCCTTATACCAGTCGACCAAGCAGAACTGTCTGACCCCGACCTCATTGGAAGTCCTATGGTCACTCGCGAAGAGTATGATGCACCCAGCGTTAGCAGGAAGAAAAAGAAGGAAGATGTACAGGAAATAAACAACGCATTAGAAGAGACTGCATCAGATTCACCTAGCAG
This sequence comes from Picea sitchensis, assembly GCA_010110895.2. Classification (NCBI taxonomy): domain Eukaryota; kingdom Viridiplantae; phylum Streptophyta; class Pinopsida; order Pinales; family Pinaceae; genus Picea; species Picea sitchensis. Next base: position 28,801 of record SNQJ01S0107397.1, read on the forward strand.
AGGAGGAGATGACGAAGCGGACAAAGAAGAGAAAGAAGGGGAAGAAGACAAGCAGAAGCAGGGCGAAGAAACACCACCTAGGAACCCCCTTGAAGAGGCAGAGACGTTCAAGAAAAGAAAGGTTTCCCCAACGAAACCTACATCGCGAAAGAAGTCAAAAGCTAGTAAGCCCAAGCTACAGACTGTGCTCAAGGTGGATGACATCGACCTCATCATCGCCAGCGTATCAGATACATCAGAAGATATTTTACAGCGCAATGAAGCAAAACAAGAATGCATGTATGATCGCATTGAAGCAGAACTTAAAGGAATACAGCAGGCTCTCCATTCAAGTCGCGCAGTGCCTGCTGCGCCATTGTCAGCAGCGAACATAGAAGTAGGAGATGAGCCTACCTAGCTATGCAGGATAGCAGATGCGACGGAGGCTCGCCTTCGTCATGTCTAGGAGGAAAAGGAACAAGCCACAGAGGCCCTGAAGTAAGCAAAAGAGGAAGCCATGGAACAACGTCAGGTTGCGCAGCAAGAAAAAGACGACCTCCAGGGAAAGTTTGTAAAGGATAGAGCGCAGATCCAGAGGGAGAAAGAAAAGATGCTCGTAGAGCATGTTATCCCCGATATCTAGGGATAACTAGGAGATCATGTCTCGAGGCCCACATGGTCCTAGACATGGAGTACCGAGAGCAGGAGTGACTTAGGCATGGCCCTGGAGGGCCCATCTTTCTTCTTCTCAGCCAGACTTGTCCTGTCAGCAGTACCAGCTTCCATCACTACCGGCCCGGCCTTGCATCGGAGAGGACTCTTGCTCCATGAGGTAATTGGTCCGAGGTATCATGGTATGTGTCATATTTGATTATTATA
>SNQJ01S0107398.1:2878-18357 GCA_010110895.2 Picea sitchensis
GCTTAACTATGGACTCCATCAGGAATGTTCTTCTGGACCATTTTAACGAGTGTGAAAGAATAAGGTCACTCGACGATCTTTTCAATTTTAGGGAGTCTGAAAAGAGCTTAACTATGGACTCCGTGGGGGTTCCTTTTTCGTAAGTTCAGTCTCTCGAGCCGGAAAAAGGGGTAAAATCATAGCTGAGGGTACTCTTCTAAAGAACGAAATTTCTATAGAGTATACCTTTGTTCGTACAGTTGACCGTCCAGACCAAAAAAGGGGTAAACTACCGCCGAAAAGACGTGACTTCAAATTTCAGTTTAACAAGCGTGAAATGCCACAAGATCGCTCGACAATCTTTTCATGTTTAGAGGGTCTGAAAATGGTTTAAAAGAAGACCCGTTGTGTTTTTTGGGAGTCCCGAGGATGAGGTCAAAAGTGAAGAAGGATCATGCAAATGAAGCTCAAACTCGTTAATCATGGAAAATACAAAGGACTCCCTAGTCGACAGTGATGAGAGACGGCATGGAAACCTTAATGCAACCAGGATCTATCTAGGGCATCCATGTTTAGGTAAGTTCTACCACCAACTCGCGACACTTCTAAAGAAGTAATGATGGTTCCATGTTGCAACTTGAGGGGATCGATCCTATGGCAGAGGAATAAAGACAACAAGATACAAAAGTCGTGGTAGAAACCTAATCTATGTGCTCAAATTGGTCATTTAAGATTTTTCCATAAATCGTAAAAAGTGTCCCAAAACTCCTAAAAAGGTTCTGATACCTTATCAAAACTCTCCCCTGCAACTCCCTAATCACTCTAGATGGATTTTGGTATAAAGAAAATGATAAGGGAGGCCCAAAAAGTGACAAAAAGAGGCCAAAAAGTCTATAAATAGAAGTTGACAGCTCATAATCACCATTGCTGATTTGGAAATTGACTCTGGAGCCAAAAGACCCCCTTTGATAAAAGTAGTGATTCCAGGAGCTACAATGGACGAAACGAACTTCCGTCTGGACCAAGTAAGTAAAAACTCCCTTGTCTAGTCATTAAATTCTTTATTTTTTGTTTTTAATTTTATTTTTGGGTGGGTGTTGACCTTCAAAAGGTCGGCCCTAGGTCCATGCGGGTTGTCTCTGGACAGGTCGGTGTACACTCGGGCAGGATAAAACCTGCCCGCGTGTACATGCGACTGTCACCTAGGAAACACACGTGGACCCCCCCCCTATTATAGATAAAACACTTACTCACCCTCCTGAACTTTGTTGTTTTGGCAGGATGTATGTTCACTGGAGGGAGAGGGAGCATGAGGAAGTTGGTGAGTTGGTTGCAGGAGATCCGAATGCTGTGGCCGCGTTAATGCAATGCGGTTTACTGAAGTTTTTCCTATGTCCATTTATGCGGGTGCAACTGAGGCTACTGAATGCCTTGGTTGACTACTGGCATCTTGATGCAGAGGTGTTTATGCTAGAGGGGTAATCCCTGGTGCCCACCACCGAGGATATTTATTTTTTGATTGGCCTCTCAAGGAGAGGGGAACCAGTCAACTTCAGGACATTTCCATCGGGGCCACATAACATAACAGAACTGATAGCCATGTATTGTGAGGTTGGGACAGACCGTTCGAGCTCCCAGGTGCTTATAAGCAAGATCACTGACCTATCGCTGCAAGCCATAGTATTGCTTATTGGGTGGATTACCAGTTCAGCGGCCTTGCACCAGGCGTCCCGCGCACAGATGAACTGTGCTATCCAGTGCTTGAATGCACAAATTTTCGACTGGAGTACTACACTGCTGGAGTGCATGAAGAGGCAATTGACAGATTGCCGTCAGCGGACACAGAGGAACTTCGGATTTGGGACGATTTTGTGTTCTTTAATTTTTTAGAGAGTTCTGAGTTTCAGTCCTCGGGTAGTGGTACGTGGACATCAAGCTTCGTTTCCTGCACTATGTAGATGGGTCGTACTGATGCCACGATAGGGTGGTGGAAGGACAAATGAGTCCTTCGATGATGACATTTTTTCCTGGCTATTGTGGCAAATCCCCGTGATCGAGGATTACCCATATGCAGGGATAGACTTCTCGAGGGATCCTGAGATACATGTGCCTCCTGGTGAGGAGCGAGGAGAAATGGGTAAGTCTTCATCTTTGTAACTGTCTTTATTTTTTATGGGTTATATGTAATTTTTATGTCATTTTGTTTATATATCATTTTTATTGTGTGCCAGAGTATTTGACGGATATACGTTTGTTGCATGCAAATGTGGGACCAATACGACCTGTCGATTACGCTAGGAACAGGGGTCGTCCTCGGACAGGGGCCGTAGCCGCCGCTGTCGGGGGGACAGTAGTAGCGGGAGATCTCCCAGCTGGGGAGGCTGAGAGGGTACTTAGACGAGTTGAGCGGAACTTCACTGCACTCACTCGCACAGTCCCGATGGCAGAGATTGAGGACCTGCCGCCATCCATGCAGCCTCATGTAGTGGGGGCACCTCGGACCTGGGTCCGATTGTTTAGGTGTTTATCCCATGCTATGGACTAGTATAACAGGGCCCACAGGCCCTGACTCCTCTTTAGACACTTTACATGCTATGAGCACTACTTGTACATATTTTTTGAGGGCATAAGCCCCATGAATTATATATTTTTGAGGTGCTTGCATCCATCTGTATACTCTGATTACTTTTATGATTATATATGGATTTTTATGTCTTTTTGTGTATTATGGATCATGTGTGTAAAATTTATTTACATATTTATGTGAATTTTATTTTATGTGTGTGCAATATGCCAATCTAAAATGTGATTAGCTAGAGTATCTGTAACTTGGTTTAATCTCCTAGGAACATGAAAATATGTAATATAATCAAAGTTTCATTCTAAGAGACGTACCCTAAGGAATTGTCGGTGTAACGTTGGGTCATGTACCCGGTAGACTCTATTTAAATGAGACATAACCATCTGAGCATCGAGATAGACTCAGAGATGAGAGATACCAAATGACAAAGCGCCACGAAGTAACTCAATAACTGCATTATACTCGGTGACATTATTTGTGGTGTCACCTAAGCATATCCCTCCGGAAGATAACAACTGGCCTTGAGGTGTAAATATTACCCAAGCTGCGGAGGCAAGCCTCCATGTGTGTCGGCTAGCATCATCTGGGTACCCAATGAACACCTCAAATTCACTTGACATCTGCCACAGTGACAAAAGAAAGTATCAATGACAAATCCATAACACTAAAAGAAACTAGACAGTAATAGTACAAAACACTATACATATGTTACAAAAAGTTACCCCCAGTGACCTGCCTATGAGTGATACTTCTTGAGGTAGAGCCCATTTCGAGGCTCTACCAAATCATTCCCTTCAAAGTCAACCAGATGATAAGTGCCCTTTTTAACACCTCTTTTATGACGAAAGGTTCGAACCACATGGGTTTAAATTTTCCTGCCCCCAGGGGGTCCTTATCTTGGTCATAGACCAAGACAAGGTCGCCTTCAGAAAAAATCCGAGGACGAACGGACCTATCATACTAACACTTAACCTTATGTTTATGAGCCTCGTTGGCTAGGGCCACATCACGATACTACTCATTGAGATGCTCAAGGTGTACTAACCATTCTTCAAGTGGAGAAGTGTTTGGAAATAATTGTACTGCCAATTTTAGAGACGGTATTTGGCATTCGATGGGCAAGACTGCCTCCAACCCGTAAACAAGTTGAAAAGGTGAGTAACTGGTTGCAGTATAAACAGAGGTTCGGTATGCCCATAATGCCGAGTATAACATCAAATGCCAATTTGACTTGGCTGAGTTGATAGTTTTCTATAAAATAGTCTTAAGCGTTTTTTTTACAGCTTCCACCTGCCCATTAGCTTGGGGGTAGTAGGGTGATGAATTCTCTTTCCGTAACCCAAGATTTGATGTTAACTCGGTCATCATTTGTTTCTGAAAGTGACTACCATGGTCAGTGACAAGCTCTCTTGGGACACCGAACCTTGCTATTATCTGATTGAAAAGAAAGAGAGTTGCAGTCTCTCCATCATCCTTAAACGTTGGCATAGCTTCAACCCACTTTGTGAAGTAGTCGAAAACTACGATGATATAGCGGTGCCCCCTTGCTGAAGGAGGGTTTCATGTAGTGTAATCAATCCCACACTTGGTGAAGGGACCAACTGTGATGAAAGGAAACATAGGAGCGGGGTGTGTCCTCATCTTCCATGAGAAGATTTGGCACGGATGGCACTTCTTGACCGATTCAATACAATATTTGATTAGCGTCAGCCAGAAGTAACCTGCTCATAGAATCTTTTGGGTTGTTGCCAACCCAGACAAATGACTGCCACATGCTCCGGTGTGGAAATTGTTAAGCACTATAACTGCCTCCTCATGAGTGAGACATCGACGCAAGATGCAATCTACACCTCTTCGATACAAAGTGTCATTGAGTATGAGATAGTTTTTAGCCTAATGGCATATGCGTCGATGTTCATCACGAGAAGCAGAGGTGGGGCACTTAAAAGTTTGAAGATAGATAAGTATATCTTCGTACTAGGGGTCCGAAGATGTGATTAAAAACATATCTCCCCGGATAGGCGATTCTTCAGGCACAATGTCACCTGACTCAACCGAAAGTTCCGAAATAAGTTGTGCGAAGACCAGTGAATTTTTGGACTTTGCTGAAACGAAGTCTAAGTCAAACTCTTGGAGGATGACTATCCATCTACTGATTTTTCCACCTATTACTCTTCGTGTCAACATGTACTGAAATGGATTTACGATGGAAATGATGGTGGTCTTGCGAAACAAAACATAATGACAGAACCATTGAGTAGCATGAACTGCTGCCAACGCAAGTTTTTCAATATGGGAATAATTGAGTTCCGGTCCTACGAGGCCTCGGCTCAGGTAATAGATCACGTATTCTGAGAACAAGTTGTCTTATTGAACTAAAACCATGCCAATGGTTGACTCTGCGGCAGCCAGATATAATAAGAAGTCCTTGTTATAGTTAGGTGGCCAGAGCAGAGGGCCAGTGGTGAGGGCATGTTTCAATACGTCGAAAGAACGTTGAGCAGCCTTGTCCCAGTAAAAGGGAACGTCTTTCTTTAGTAAGCGCATAAAGCCCTTGGTGATCTCGGCATAGTTGGCGATGAAGCGTCGTAAAAAGTTCACCTTGCCTTGTAGACTCTGAAGTTGAAGGATTGTGCGTGGGGGGGGAAAATGAATTATTGCCTCCACCTTGAGAGGATCGACCATGATCCCTGTTGTTGATATGATGAAACCTAACAAACGTCCTGATGTTATGCAGAAGTTGCACTTGTTTGGATTCAAGCGAATCCAAAAGTAGCGACAACGTTCGAAGATAAGTTTGAGGTGCTTGGGATGATTCGTTCTCTTGCGAGATCGCGATGCTAAATTATCTAAATAGGCCTCGACTATATGCTTGAGGTCATGGAAAGAAAAAGACATGGCCCACTGAAAGGTTGCTCCAACATTTTTAAGCCCAAAAGGCATCTTACGATATGCGAATGTACCCCAAGGACAAATGAATGTCGTTTTATGTTGGTCCTTGGGTTTGATTATATCCCGAAAAACCATCCATGAAAGAAAAGGTCTCGCAACCGGCACATTCATCAATGATTTTATCGATGAATGGAGTTGGAAAATTATCTTTGGGACATGCCTTGTTCAAATCACGGAAGTCGGTACATACACGAATCGTGCCTTGTTTTTTATTGACCGGCACAGGATTCGACACCCATTGGGTCAAATGGATAGGATAGATAAAACCCGCTTTTAGAAATTTCTCGACCTCAACCTTAATGGTTTCTGCTTTCTTTGGATTAACTGGATGAAGCTTTTGCCGAACTGGCTTGGCATCAGGATAAGTTGTGATTTCATGTTCGACTATTTTTGGATCAATGCCTGGCATTTCCTCGTAAGACTAGGAAAAAATGTCATGGAACTCTTTGAAAAGATCGGTGTAGATTTGAATCTCTTCGGGGGAGAAATCCGCTCCTATGAAGACATTCTCCACAATGCCAGGATTTCGAGAGATATTGATCGGTAAGGTTTCAATGATAGTCGCCATATTACCCTCAGCATAAACCTCATGTGTAGCTAAGGGGTTAATAGGACAACACTGATCTCCTGTCATAGTCATGGTGAATTCTCCTGCCTTGATTCGGTGTAACTCTGGGAGGAAGTATGATCTATGATGAAGATCTTCCCAGGGCTTGTCCGGACTAGTCGTTGCTTCGATTATTTCTTCGTCGGAGGGTAAGACTAAGTCTAACGAATCGGTGCCAACGAGAGAACCCTGAGCCCAAATAGGCTCTAACAGAGGATCTAACTCTTGTGCAGGAGTCAAATTAGGGTTAGATGAAGCTTGTTGGACTAAAGAGTATGCTACTTCAGCGACGGACAAGGGAAAGGACATACTCGAGTGCCCTGTCTCATCCATCATGGCTGATGGGGAAGGAAGTGTCCATGGGTCATCAAAGTAAGTCGTGCGAAACGACGAAACCTGAAAAATATCAACCTTATGATGATTGGATATAAATTTGATATCACCTTGAGGGGGCGGGTAATCGAAGGTACCCATCAAGGATGGGCACATACCAACCCCTATGTTAACAACACCTAGTTGAGGATTATCAATCATCGGCACCGTGGATGCCCCCAGTGACGGGTCAGGTCTGGAGAAAGACAATTGATCTATGGTCACAATCTGACCCTCGTGTGGAAACAACAAGACCTGGAAAACTGTAGCAACCACGACTTGCATAGCATAAGTCCAACTCCTTCCTAACAAAAGATTATAGTCGAGGGGAGCGTCGAATACTTCTACCTCGACGCACACGGTCTTCCCTCCTAACTGCATGGGGAAAGATGGAATGATACCATGTGGTTGGAATGAATGACCATCGAAAGTAGTGAGGAGAGTAGGTGACGGAGACAGAACGGGCTGGTTGATGGCCTTCCAACATGCTAATGACATAACGCATGTCGAGGCTCCCTCATCCACTACCGTGCGAAAGATATTCCTTGTAAAAGTTTTCGTGGGATGAGACACTACTATCTGAAACGCTACATGGTAAGGTAGATGATGTTTTTAGTTGGTTGTATCTAGCATGATTGTACCTGGATTACAAGTTTCGATAGACCCTAAAGATGTTAACAAATCTTTCCTCTGGGAAGGACAACTTTGGAAGACCTCCAAAGCAGACATCGCACAAGGGGTTTGTGATAAATCCTCCACCACAGAGTAGTTCTGGGTGGCCCTTGCATTGGTGTTGTGAGAAGCTCTCTTGAATGCGCCTTTGGGGATGCGTGTCATTGTTTCACCCAACATCTTCTCAATCTCAATCTTCGCTATTTTAAAATTTATTCGCCCAAATTCTATAGGATAAAATTATTTTACCTTAAAAATAGCCAAAATTTTATAAAAACTATATAAAATCCTTAGAAATTTGAATATTTTTACAAAAATATCGCCAATCATTTATAGTTGGCATATGAAAGATTAGTAAGATTCGCCAAGGTTTCTACATTTTAAAATAAATTTCCATCCTTAAAATCATCCTTGATCGGTGGGTTTCTTACCCCCCTTACCCTTTTTCCATTGTTTTTTCTTTCCTTCAGGCTGCTGGGTGGCCTTTGGGTTAGTCGATTGCACTGTGTGTACATCTGACGTTTTGGTAGGGGGAGCAGCCAAAGCAGTGGTTTGGCTGGCCACTGTGTGTTGTATAGACAATTGTTGCAATTGATTCGTTAGTTGTTCAACGGGATTTGTGTGTGCGGATCCAACAATACCATCGGCATGTGGTCCAACTCTCTATCTAGTTTTATCAAGTATTGAGTGTGGCGCATCTGGTAAGATGTTGTATAATAAACCAGACTTAGAATAGATGAGCTCAAGTTATTGAGCTCTCATGATGGCGTCTTCTTTGGAGAATACTCCCGACGTTGTGACGTCTTTGGATAGTTGCGGGACCAAAGAATTACGGAACCATTCGAGCAGGAATGTTGGTGGGACTGGCACTTTAATTAAACTCTTCCTACGTCTCCATTCTTGGATATGATCAGAGATATGGTCTGCTGTTGTCTGTTCGAAATTGGCGAGCAACTCTATGCCAGCGTCGTATCTTATAGGTAACTAGAAATGGTTTAGGAAATCCATCGCCAATTCGCCGAAGGAAGAGTATCTTGAGCGATCGAGCTCAATGTACCATTTCGTGACACTCCCAATGAGAGTATGTTGAAACAATCGCAATTGTACGGAATCGTCTTTCAATGAGTTAGAAGAACACCAAAGATGGAAGGTAGTCACATGATCTCCTGGATCTTCGTTAGGCTTGGCTTCGAAATTTGGGATATCTGAAGGCAACTTCGTCGACATAGGAGGCCAACGTGGATCGTGACAAATAGGGTCATTCAACAACCTTGTCAAATCTGGCAAGTGCAAAGTCGTCAGGAAAGGTAGTTTGGGTTGTTGGTGATAACCTGGGAAAATAGGTCCTGGAGTTTGACTGGCACCAGGTTGCCAGGAAAAGTTTGGCTACTGGTAGAAACCATGGCCTTGGCTAGCGTATGGATTTTACGTATGCGGAGACGTCATCGGCTGATTCCCAAAATAGGACATAGATGGTTGGGCGTGCATAACATTCGAAGGACTTTGGGAAGGGTTTCCCCATGTCAGTCCTGTGGGGATAGGCATGGTAGTTTGTTCGAGGTTCCATTGATTGTGGAAAGAATTACCCCAAATTGGCATTCCAGACGAGGGAATGGATCCCTACCATGAATTCCAAGGCCCTGATGTGGAAAAAGTCCCTAGGTTTTCCCCTTGTGCAGGAATAGTACCCTGCATAGGAATAGATTGTCTGAAACTGGGATTGCCCCCATTTGGGAAAATGGCTGACGAGAAGGCATTATTACCAAACACTCCAATCGAAGAAAACGGTGTCAAACCTATCGGCATACTATGCAAAGGTGGTCCTTGACTCCCTGCTCCAAATAAACTATGGGATGTAGGTTGCCCGGCGGATTGCTGATGCGAGCCACCGAGTGAAGGGGATGAAGGAGGTATGTGAACTCCTCCATAAGGCAAAGCACTAAAAGGAACATGATTTCCCCCCATGTGACCTTGCAGAGGAGCGCTAGAGCTCCCTGCCCCCATACCTAAAGTCTGTAAAGTGGAGTAGGAAAGTACAGGACTTGTACCCGAACTAGGCATCCCATATGAGAACGGAGGGCCTGTCACACTTGGTGTGAAAGGGGTTGTGGCCACCACCAAAGACGGGATCGGACCACTGTGCGAGGAAGTTGCAGTCGAGACCATGGTGGTTCGGACCGGTGACGATGGGTTAGGATGTGGAAACACTCCTGTGGTGACAACCGTAACGGGAACTGATGAATTCCCAGAAGTGGCAACAACATTTGTTTCCATTGTTGCGTGCGATACTGTTTGACACTCGTAAAATTGAATTGGTTCAATGAAAGGTGCCAAGAAATCAATGGTGGGGGTTTCAACTGGGCCAAGAGCATTCGCTCCAAGGTCTTCCACGATTGGTTCCTCTGTATGTTGGGCGGGCATAATTTCTTGCGACCCGGTCGCTTCAAAAGACCCTTGTTGGTCTAGCTTTCGCCTTAATGGTGGCGGAGGTGGCTCCAGTGTAACCGATGGTAGGCCAAGAAGCCTTCGTGACTGGTGGAGCTCAGGATCCTCCACTGTGTGAGAAAATCCAAGACACTCTAGGGTAGTCTAAATGTTCACAAGTAACACACACTAAAAAAAAATCCCTAGGAGATAAGACATGAAAACACTAAATTAATTGGAAGAACATTTACAACAACCAACACTAGAGCAACTTACAGGTGCAAGTGCAACTCGAACATAGAAGCACCCTCTGGGTATACTCTATAAATCATGGCCCGATGTCTATCCTAGGTACCACGGTATACCCCCGCAGTCACCTATGTAAGTCCCTAAAAAGATGGGCAACTGGGTTGCCAGCGCGCGAACAGTCACCAAGCAGGTACAGTTGAAAGTTGGGTAGACCACAATGAGCAGGGTATCAAGCCCGAAACTTGTCAAGGGTATCGAAAGCAAGTGGTCTGGAAGACAACTGAGGACCTCGAACGGATTCGAGACCCATGAAGCCCCATGGAAAATGCAATCGACGAAATCCCAAAACAAGCCCTCTATATGTGTTCTCCACTACGATTGATCCAGCTTTGGAGGGGTTATCTCCGCTACCTTTCCGCACGCGACCTCATGTTTATCCCCTGTGTTAGAGGGGGGTCCCGAAGAACTTTCGCGATACTGGACTTAGACACTCCCTAACTCAGACTCCAATGTTTGATTTTAAATGGCCTTGAAGAGTTTCCTCTCCAACCTAATCCAAGGCCCTAATCCTGAACTAGTTGGTTAACCCTACAAACATAAAAGTCTACGAATTTTTAATTTTAGCATTATTTCTAAGTCTTGTCTTAATTCAAGGAGTATGGAAGTGAAATTGATGAAGTGTTAAATACGAAAGTAAAATGAAGAAAAAACTTGAAACAAAGATTTTCACTTAATGCAAAATTTCAACAACCTTTTAGAATTTGTAATTTTCTAAGATTTTTTTGGACAGAAAACTCAAAGAATTTCACTCGACTATGAGCTACTTATGATCTAAGTGAACTATAAAAAACTTATGAAATAAATATTTTTCCCTGGCTAATAAATGCAGAAACACACTCTTCAACCAAACAAGAAAAATGAAAGAGATTTTTTTTTATTTAGATGCTGATAGAGCAAAGACGGAAAAATACCAACAAGTAAAAAACCAAGAATTTTTTTTTGGCTTAATCACAGATCGCAAAAGAATCACTTCAAGAAATCACACACAAGCAAAAAAAAAAAATGACTCTCACACTTGTCTAAAAATCTTAAAAAACCATTTTTTATGACCACTTTTAAATGAGAAAAATCAAGCTAAGGGTAAGATTAATCCTAAGCTACTGATTGCTAAGACAGAGATTCAAATACTTGAGAGGAATAATTCTCATCAAAGGAAAGGATGACTTCCTTACCCTCAACCAAAACTATCCTGCACAAGTATGCCACTAATAGTCCAACAGCCAGTGTGTGAACGCGAGCTATATAGAGACAGAGGGCATGTACATACGGGCTAACCTTGTACAGGCCGTGTGTATCTCTAAACTCTAAGAAAAAAAATAAAAATAGATAGCCCTAACCAGGAAGAGACCCCTGATATTGATAACTAGGATCCCTTGAAGGCTTGGATACTTTTTTAACAGAAAAAGGCAAATAATAAAAGGGAAAAAATATGTGTAAAGCAAATCAATCTGAGATAAGACTGCAATCAAACAAAACTCAGAAAGAGTTCCAGAAAAACCCCTGAAATTAACTGATTATAACAGGAAAGAGGATGATTGCCTCTAAATGTTTTTGGAAACTACACCTTACTGCTAAATCCTCATCTAGAGTGTACACACGGGCTGTAAGAGAGTATGGCATGGGTACACGCGTGCACTCCTTATGCAGGCCACGTGTACCTCTGTGGGTCTTAAAAAAAACACAGTTCAAGAAAATGACAGAGAAAGACGATATGGAAAACCAAACTCCCTGCTAGCTCAGACCTGACAGAAACTAAAAAAAGAAATAGGCAAGAAAAACCAGTCTTTTAAAACTACCCAAAAGATGAATAAAATTCCAGGAACCCTAAGAGACTCCCCAGTACGATCGCCAATTCTATTGTGAGGGAAATCTCCCTACAGACTAGCGAATAGGGTTTAGACTTTGCATGCAGATATGACCGAAGAGAAACTGTTTTCTACCTTCATCCCTAGATTTAAATCCCCTTTTCTCAGTAAATGCATGGAAAGATCAACCTACCTCGCTTTCGATGTTTGATGTCGATCCTCTGTTGTACTTGATTACTTGTTGGCAATACTCCTTCCAAATCTGACCTGCATACAAGACAAGAAACAACTACACATACATACTACTTATATACTAACGGGTTAGAAATCCGAACATATACTAATCACACTATGAAAAGTTCATGAATTGGGACAGGAAAAGCATTTTCTTTATTTCTTTAAATGAATCAACTTACAAAAAATTGAGACTGGCCACTGCTCCATGAACCTGGTCCTAGGATCCTCTTCTTACTATCCTCCAACTGCTTTGCTTTTTATCTCTTCTGGCATAAGGAAAGCTAAAGGGTTGGGACAATGGGAATAATCAAATGGGCAGAGTTTCTTTGCTATATTTTTCCTCCTTTCAAATGGGACACCTACCCCTTCTTTTATAGGCTAGAAGGAGCTAGGTATTTGGAAAAACCCTCGGCCATGCATGGTCAGGAGTTTCAGTTAACTCACCCATATCTTTTGTGTTTCGTCGGCAACTTTCCTTTTTTTTGTGCTTTTGTCGGTCCACGCGGGCTGTTTTAGGTCAGCCAGCATGTACATGCATGCAGTAATGAAGTAGGGCACATGGGCCCTTATAAAAGAGGTTTTTCAAAGAGTCTGTTCAACAGTGGCTTGGCAAAGAAGAGCTATGATATGGCCAGGTGCCAGGTAAGCATGTATGGTGCAATTTAGGGTTATAACACATATGCTTCTCAGAATTCACTCTTCGAGAAAATGGTTGCTTGCGTTGAGTCCTGATAATATTCCGCCAGATGGCGTAGATGGTCCAACTCCTTCTTTGTGGTGGATAGTTCATTTTTGTCATGTTTTTCTTGATCCAGCATGGCATTACTTATAGCCATCCCTGCACCAATTAGTTGAGTTGTCTTCACAATTTCATTGTTGAGCAGATTTTCTTTTGTGGTGATGAGAAGCGTGCTATCCAGCATGAGCCTCCTTTTCTTGGTTTTCGTCCTCATTATGGATTTCCTCATTCCATCATAAGAAATATCCTATATATTGGCGACCTCATCCACAGGCTCAAGTATTTGTTGGTCTCCCTAGGTCAGAGTGTTGCCCAGGCTTCCTATTGTATATATTTGTTCTAGGACCAGCTCTTGTACTTCTTTGACAGAGGAAAATTTTGTATTTTCTAATGACTTGACCTATGGCTGGTGTTCGTCGGCTGGTGGAGTATCAACCTTAAATGGAGAGATAGTCATAGGCTCAACACTAACCTGGTGATCGACTATTGAGGTGTCAATATCTAGCTACTGTAAATCCTCTCCTGGTTCACTAGATCCTAGCTCATCCTTGGAGCTGTCTTTCAGGGTCACCAATAGGTCGAGAAATTCAGTTTCTAAGATACTCTTGGCCTCATGGTCGCCCTGTTGAGGGTTTAGAATCGAAGCATCGGAGGTTGGCACAAGTTTTTCCCTTGGTTCTTTCTCCTATGTGATTGGTACTTGAGTTATAAGCGAGACCTCTGATCTCTCTTCATCATCTTAGATGGTAATCAGATCAAAGAGTATGTTAGGCACACCCATTTCACCTGGTGTTATTGGAATCTCTTGTATGACTGGAATACTCACCGGTGATCTCGCCTGTGGTGATAGAACCCTGGTATTTTCTGGATCGATGGTTTCCTCCAGTGGGGTTGATTATGAGCCATTTAGCTCCTCTCCAATGTTGATTGGGTCGATCGAGGTGATCCTTATAGGTTCTAACAGTTGGGGATTGTTTTCTAATCTATGGATGACTATTTGGGCTTCTTCTAACAACATCATCCCCCTCCTCTATGCCTTTGTGGCTTCTATTGCTCTGTTTTCTTCCCTAACCCTAAGGGATTCTTAAGCCGTCTATTCTATCGTTTCAAATTTCTATCCATACTCATAAATTTAAACCTAGTCATATTTGGGTTAGATTTTCTCTGTAGCACCTCCTCCCAGTCTTGAGCACATTCTTTAATGATCTCATCTTCAAACTTATCATGTGTGTATGGCCAGCAGGAAGAGACTTGTGACACATGCTGAAGTACTAGGACTCTAGGGTAATGTTTGCGAAATCGACCTGTTGGGAATCTGTATTCCAGCTGGCTCAAACCCTCTTGTTTATCTTGTGTAGTATCCTTCACCATGTAAAACCCTACATGGAAACCATAGGGTATGAACGCTCGCTTCTTATCTTTAACCAGAGTGGCATTATATCCCTGTAGGATGGTTTGGTAACATATTTCTCCAACGATGAGCCGGTATGGGACATGAGTGGGGAGTAGATGAGGTGCGTCGGTAGCCCCAAACACCTTGATATAAGTATTGGTTTCTTCTAGGTACCAGTGGCCTACCTTTGAGATCATTTTCTCAACTGCTACCGAAATTATTAGGCATTCTATTTTAAAAATAATCAAATAAACCCGAGATATGAATTCATCACAGATGAGAACATATAATGTTTTGTACATGTTTTCCCATAGAACGTTGAAGTAGACATGTATAGGTATCTCGACGACATGCCAGCTCAGATTCATGCTTTCGAAGATGTTCCTTACGTAGATTACGTCCAGCAGGTACGATGCCATGTGAAAAGCGGGTGCTTCTCCATCCTTTGGTGTCTAGGCCTACAATATGTTGGTGCTCAATTGTTTAGAAATGATTTCTCCCTAGTTGAAGCTACTCTCGAAGATGGACACAGTGTATTCCAGGGGCATCCATGCCTCTGAAAACTTAGCGCAATCTCTCTCCATATACAATCGACAAATTAGATCCATTAAATAGATGTATGGCTCCCTTAGATTTGTTGTCCCATACCAACCATTGCTCCATTTCATAAATTAGTTGTCTTCCTTCCACCAGGAAGCCATCAATATGTTGGTGTCATGGAACTCATAGAATTTCACTACAAAATCGTGTTTAACCACTCCTCCAGGTCCCTAAGCTTGTACTATTTTTGGACCTCCGTCGGGAGAAACACATCGACACATCCACCATTCTCATCATTGACCATGCACTTCATTGCATTTGTATGATCGATTATCCACCTGAGGGTCTCAATACAAGGCAAGAACTGGGTTTGTCATGCTACCATATGCATGCAGGACCACCAGATGTTCGAAAAAACCTGGTCGTCGAGCGTCCTGTTGATTAATTGGGTTGGTTGTCATTGATGTCAACCCTTGAAGAAAGTCTAGTAGCGAATTTTAGTAACACAAAGGTTTGGGTAATGGACCCAAGTTTGTTTGATGTATAATGGTAGGATTTTTAATATATTTGAAGGTAAGACTATTTTGGATGGATATTACATGTCATGCCATTTTCGGTGGCATGTGGAACGTCACATAACTCCTTACGGTTAGAGATTTATGGCCATGTGAAGTTAGAGAACCCTCATGAGTCATCTAGAAGCCCCAAAAGGTCAAAGTAGTCAAAGTGGTTGCAAAGAAGAAATTATTTAAACAATAAAGTGAAGTGATGAGTGTACTATAAGTCAAAATGGATACAAAATAAATTATTTAAATAACACATTTAATGGATAGATTATTAAGTGGACAAGTGGTTAGAAGTGGGTTAGC
>SNQJ01S0107398.1:28875-51918 GCA_010110895.2 Picea sitchensis
TGGTATTTTGTCCTTCATGTAATATATCCCTCCTCCACATTGACTAGTGATTGTGACATAGGTTATTCCATTGTGTCGAGGTGTATGAGACACTTATATGATACTTTACGACACTTAGGTCGATGTACCTAGGTGTGAAAATTTCATGTGTAACAACAATGATCTCTCATTTTAATCACACTTGAGCATATTGAATATCTACAAGTGACTTAGGTAACCAAAGGATATCTAAGCCAAATTTTATATTGAATATGAAGTAAATAAGGTCGAAATTCAAGGGAGGATAAATTCTTTTGATGATGCTTCCTAAGGTATGTTATTTACAGGTCATCTCACCATTTTTGCAATAACTTCTTTTCTAGAATGATTCAGATCGTGAAATTGGGAGGTCATTGAGGAAACATATCCAAGTAGTTGTGATAAATATTTCAGCTTTTCGGTCATTGTATTTTTTGAGTTACACTCCGTAGAAAATAGGGTTTGTGGCTAGTCCTCAAACTAGTATAAAATAGGTGTTTTGGGTAAAAACATCATAACTTCTTCATAACAGATACAAATTCAGTAAGACCAAATGTATTGGTTAGAGTATAGTATGTAGTATTATGTGTACAATTTTTAGATCCATGCAACAAATATTCCATGCGGGGCACGCCCTACAAGTTCACTCTCTAGAATAATCCATAATTCAATAAGGTATGTCATTTTTGCTATAACTCCTTCTCTGAGAGGATCCAAGTAGTGAAACCTAGAGGAATTGCATAAAAGACAATGAATAACATTGTGTATTATTTTTAGATCTTTATTCATTACAGGTACATAGTTTTGATTATTGCAAGTTAGGGTTGTTGACTAATCCAAAATTAGTCATGTGAGACAAAAGTAAAGTTTGATGAAAATGATAGTCTCCTGTTGTTAAATTTAAGGAAGGTTTGCAGGTATGTGATTATATACACTGGGTCTATTACAGAGTTACAAATCCAATTTGGATGATGAAATTGATGAGGGATTTTGGTTGACATACATGTTGGGTACATGGTTGAGACAAGTAGTTGATGAGTTGGCACATACATGAGGTGTATAGTTGATGATGTTGGTACATCTTGATGAGTCATAGTTTATGTGTATTTGATGCATGATTGGTATATTTTTTGTGCATGGATGATGCATTTGTTTATGGTACAGGTTGAGGTAAAGGTTTATATATGGTACATGTTGTCACAGGTTATTGGTATAGGTTTACAGCAGTATATCTCACAACGATAGTGTGACAGTGCTTCCATCATTCTACTTCTACATCAGGGAAGTTGGACGGGGCAAGGACAGGTGGTTGTAGCCACCTTTCGGTTGTAGCCAAAGAACATAGAAGGTTGTAGCCTCCTTCTGGTTGTAGCCAGAGAATTGGGGATTTGGAGCTTCCCTCAAGTTGTAGTCTGAGAAACTAGGGGGTTGGAGCCTCCTTCCAGTTGCAGCTGGAAAACAAAGGAATTTGGTGCTTCCAATGAACGTAATTCTTAAAGACATATAAGAAAAATAATTTTTTGGTTTTCTCTCTTTGGGTTTCCACGTAAAAACACCGGTGTACTGTGTATGTGTATGATTTCTCATTTGTTCATTGTTTATTTACTCTGCAATTATTAGATGATAATACTACATTGATATAACACTTGCATTATATGGTTAAAAAGGATTAAATTTCTCTATTACTGATTCACCCCCCTCTCAGTAATCCAACAAGTCCTTACATTTGGGTCGTTGTGGGGAATAAATTCCGGGTAGTCTTCCCGGTTAATCATGTTGAACAAATCTCCCCACTGTGGGAGCATTATCTCTGAACCAATGCTTTCCTCTGTGTTTCCAAATGTATGGGGTTGGGAAAATGCCTTCTTAGTAGAAATTCTGATGATCGGCTCCGCTTTAGCATCAAACTCCAACTTCCTCGCAGCATCGGGGGAAGATCCTTCATTGACCTATACTTCTTTCAACTTTGGTGCCCTTGGCAAGCATCTGGTCATTGGCTTCCTTGGAGGAATTTTCCTGTAGAGAGAGCAGAGTTAGACATCGTCTTGCAGAGAGAATACATATATATAAATAAAATGTGATCATCAAAATTATAAAACCAATACATACCTCTTCTTCGCACTAGCTTAACTTGGTTTTGAAATTATGAGAATTGAGTGAAACTCTTGAGACTCTCTTTTCGCTCCTTTGACTGCTCTGAGAATGAGAAAAATTGTGTGCAAAATGTTCGGGTTCAAAACTGTCTTAGTAATTTAAACACAGAGAATACTTACATTGTCGCATCAATTCTTCAATTCAGGTTGCAAATTCGTTTCTACACAATCTATCACCAAGATCCGCATTATGCTCGGGATTAAATGCAGTCGTAGGTTGGTGGCGCAAGAGAGGGTTATGTTGTGGTTCATCAACAATTTCAAATTCGTGTTACTCGTACGATGCACAGCACAACAATGTATGTGGAGCAAAAAATTAATTTCCCTATTAAATGACAAAATCTGATCTTATTTTGTGTTGAAGACATCCCATCATTCTGCTAATTTAAACGAATAGATCGGGGGGTCAATATTTTTCTTAGACAATGTTCATTGATATCTCTTGGTGAAAGCTCTGATGCCGATCCAGCTGGTTGTATAATTCTTATGCGAAAAATCTAACCTGGAAGTATGAATAGACACGGGGAAATCTAAGGTGACTCGGGATTAAACTAGGTTGTATGAAATGCCTACGCAGCAAAGACACATGGCATTTGAATTTGGCCTCTTCGCCTAAGAGTTCATTAGGAATCGGGAATTTTTGTTAGATATGCACTTTGAAAAACATGTCCTACCTGGTAGATGTCGAATAAGTATCGGGGATCGACGATCAACAATGTGTTTAAACAAGTGTTCTCGAATTACCCCCCTCGAAACTTGCCAATGCCAAACATGCATCGATGATCGGTCATCGACGATGTGTCGACGCAAAAATTTCCACGATTTAAATATTTGGGATTTCACTGACCCCAAACAATGCATCAGTAATCGGTTATAAGAGGTTTGTCATGTCCCATGTCAATTTTTTTCCCTCTCATATTTTGCCGACATCGATGGGATACATCGACGATTGAAGATTATCGTTGCTACGTGGGAATTTTATTGCTCGGATTTCGCTGATGCCGAAAGTAAGTGTGTGGGTCAAAATTTTACCTTTGAATTCTTAGTTGGAATGCCAAGTTCCTTTTTTAGAGAAAAAATTGAAATTCAACAGGTCCATGGAAACAAAACTTAATGACCCCTACACAACAGTCTCAATTCAAAAAGAAGAAACAAGACAACAAGTGGTACCCAAAAGAGAAAAAAATTCAAAATATTTTAGGGTGTGTTGAGCACTCAACAAATGATGATTATCTGGGTGAAAATAGAATCTCTGCTCCTTCCTTCGGGATTAGCTTGTGAAAAAGTTGGTTGAGAAACTAATTGGCTTTGCTTCTATCAGATTATTTCATATTTGTGTGTGTACAACTTCCCGAGTTCGTGAATCAGTGTTCTCCTATGGAGTTCGACCCTTTTCCCACCTTCATTCCTCTTGACCATGACCCACACCCCTCTTTTTCAATAGTCAGGTAAGGAATTCACTTGCTCAAGGTCGTTTTAGTTATCATTATTCCCTTGCCATGTTGTTGCTTCGCTGCCAACGAGCGTCCATATCCACATCGGAGTCACCTTGACGCAACAGAATTTGCTACGCTGCCAACAAGTGTTCATAGCCCCGATAAAGTAATTTGCATACCATCTCCATATTTGCACTCATTTTAATATAATTGATTTACTTCTGGAAGAAATTCCACGAGTGAGTTGGAGAGGAGGACGTTTGTTATCTACAAGGTGAAATTATTCCTAGCTATGTCTAGAGGTATATGTGATCCTTTCCAACTAGCCATCTTTTGCTTTGGGATTTACCAGACCACCAGGAGGATATTTCATCACTTACCAAGTTTGTTTGTTTTGCAAAGACAAGATATAGATCTCCTTTAAAAAAATTGTAATTGCCCAGTGTTTCTTATGTTGCACATAAGCGTAAGTTAGGAGAAGAGTTTGCTACACCATATTTATTAAAGTCGACCACTGCTTTACGGAACAAAACTTAATTACAGGAAAATACCAAACAAATAAAGAAAAAAATAAAAAGGAATTTTCAATCATCCTACCCTAAACCTACACATGTATCCTAATCAGAATATATTCTAAAAGAAACATGAAAAATACATTTTATTTATTTATTTTTAACAGAAGTATTGTTTTAGGGCTTGGCCATTCACTAGGAGGGTGTCGGGTTCCCCCCTCATATTTTGCAACCGATACGTGTCTGCCCCAATTTTCTCGGATACTTGGAAAGGTCTGAGCCATATATTTTTAAACTTTGAATGTTTTCCCTTAGGTTCGTTTTCTCTATCCCATTTCAGGATTAAGTCTCCTACTTCAAAACTCTTATCTTTGGCTTTATGCTTGTCAAACCATATTTTAACTATCTATTGATGAGTGGTGAACTTATATTTTTCTTTCTCCATTTCCTCTTCAAGCATGAGGAGGGTATCAATTCTTTGTTGAATGACTGATGAGGGTTATCCTCTTGAAGCCTGAGCAAGTTGAAGTGATGGAAGATACAACCCATTTGGGAGAATGGCATCTTGTCCATATAACAGAAAGTATGGAGAGTTTCCTATAGCTTCCTTGGGTGTTACTCTATCTTCCCATAAGGAATTATGAAGCAAGCTATGTCAATTCCTCAGATTGTCTGCAACTATTTTCTTCAAGATCCTCACTAGGTTCTTATTAGTTGATTCTACCACCCCATTTCCTTGTGGGTAGTAGTTTGAAGAGTATCTTATTATGATTCCTTCGTCCAGAGCGAACTCTATTAATAGAGTAGAAGAAATGTAGACAACATTGTCAAAAATGAGAATGGAATGCATCCCAAACCTTGTGATCAGTTGTTGTTATATGAATTGGATTACAACCTTTTCATTCACGTGAGTCAGAGGGATGGCCTCTTCCCATTTTGTGAAATAATCTGTAGAAGTCAATATATATTTATGTTGTTTTTAAGAATTCAGAGTGATTTTCCCACTGAGTCTAACCCCCATTGCTCGAAAGGTATGGATATGGTCACTGGTTGGACTGGGACAACTACCCTCTTTTCTCTACCAGCGCTCATTTGACAAGATTTACAGTTTCTAGCGTATGTATGAGTGTCCCTAAATAGAGTAATCCAATAATAATTGGCTCTTAATATTTTGTGAGTTGTGGTATCTCCTGCAAAGTGTCCACCTACAAGACCATCATGGAGCTCCCTTAGAACCTTTTCTACATCTTCATGTGAAACATCTCAAGAGTACTCCATCATAATTTAAGCGGAATAGTATTGAATTTATGAGGCGATATTGCGCAAATTTTAGTCTGAGAGCTCTCCTTTCCCTAGGGATTAGGTTTTCTGGGCAAGTCCCATGATGTAGGAGTTAAATCAATTTTCCATACCAAGATTCTTTCCCTAGGGGAATGTATAAATCTTAACTACACCATAATGCTAATTCATTCTCCCACTCGGGGTCTTCATTTATTAGATATTGGGCTTCTGCGGCCAGTTTACACAATCCTTGTCCCTTAATTAATTTGGCAAGTTTTACATCTAGATCAAATTCTTGGACAACTTCCATCCAATTTCCCCTTCTCTCTCCCATCTCCTGTTGAGTGAACAGGGATCGGACTACGGGATGAGGCACAATGACTTTGGTGTGATTTTTTAGGATGTAGGATCTGAAATGTTTTACTGCCTTGTATATCTCATAAGCATTTTTGTCTATAGCTAGGTAGTTCAATTTATCTCCTTGGAGATTAGTTCTCATAAATGATATCGGTGCCTCATTGTTTTCATCATCCTTCTGGGTCAATATTGTAGCTAAGGACTGGTCGGAGGTGAAAGTATAGAGGAAAAAATCTTTACTAATTTCGGGACTTCGCAACACCGGAGAATGAGAGATTGCAATATTGATATTGTTGAAGGCATCTTTTCACTCACCATCCCACTTAAACTCTACATCCTTGCGAATCATTTTTTGTAAGGATTTGACAGTTTTAGTGAAATCGGGTATGAACTTCCTCACAAAGTTAATTTTCCCAAAGAAGGATTGCATAGCCTTTTTGTTATGGGGCAAGGGGAGCTGAGTTATTGCCTTTATTCGTTTGGGGTCTATACGAATTCCTGCTTGAGATATAATATGAACTAGTAGTTTCCCTTCTTCAACACCAAAGATAGTTTTCTTAGGGTTTAAAGATATTCCATATTTCCTACACCTTTCGAAAATATGGGTTAGATGTTGGATGTGATCTTCTATGCTCTTTGAAAACATAGTCATGTCGTCAAAATATACTACTACACATTTCTTAATCAATCCTCGAAAAAATACGTCCATGGCCCTTTGGAACGTTGCCCCTGCATTAATCAACCCAAAGGGCATGCATTTATAAGGAAAAGTTCCCCACTTGTTTTGGAAGGTAGTCTTCAATCGGTCTTCCTATGAAACTAGGACCTGGTTATAACCTGAGAAACCATCTAGAAGGGAAAATATTACAAAGCCAGACACGGTCTACAAGAGTTGTTCCAAGGGTGGGACTGGGTATTTATCCTTTTTTGATGCTCTGTTAAGGTTTGTAAAATCTACACATAGGAGGATCTCCCCATACTTTTTCCTGACATGAACCAAATTGGTTACCCAGGCAGAGTGTCTAACTTGAAATATAATCTTACAATCTAAAATTTTCTTTAGCTCTTGATACATCAAGGATTCTAGAGATGGATGGTACTTCCTAAGATTTTGTTGGAAGGGTTTTACTCCATATTTTAACGGGATTGTGTGTTGGATAATGCGAGTGTCATAAGTTTTCAATTCTCGGTAGGACCATGCAAAGACATCTTGATATTCTCTAAAAAGTTTGAGATAAGATTTCCTATCTTCTTTAGACATTGTTTTACCTAGATTGACATTCTTAGGGTTTTCTGGGGTTCCTAGGTTTATAGTCTTGTATATAGGACATGAACTCCATGTTTTTGTATTCTTTGACCCTTTAAATCTTTCCCTCAGGTCAAAAATGTTCTCCAAATTGGTTACCCTTTTCGGTATCATGTGAAACCTTGGTTTATTATTAGAGTGATATGTTCCCTTATTATGTTCATCGAAATCGGTTTCTGCCAGTTTCTCTTGGAATACCTCATCATCAATAGCCAAATCCTTAAAATTCTCTTGATTAGTTAGAAAATGTCTCCTTCAAAAACCTTCCAATTAGAAATATTGTTGGGTATTGATGGTTTGTAGAGTAGTTCCATAGTGAACCTGGATGCTTCATAGTCCTCTATAGGGGATAACCTTGAGGCTGCAGTGGCTAGGGAATCAACAAGAGTATTCTTTGGTCTGGGAACAACAGTAATATTGAAGGCCTCAAAATGTTCTATTAGTCTATGCACCTCTTGTTGGTAATTTCTCAAGTGGGGTGAATTGCAATGGATAGTATTCTTCACTTGCCTAACGATAATTTCAAAGTCCCAAAAAAATTTCAGTTCTTTAATGTTTAATTCTATGGCTTTCTTCAGTCCCTAAACTAGAGCTTCATACTCATCAGTGTTATTGGTGCATTCAAATTCTAGTCTGCAGGATAGGAAATTTCACTTCCCCTTTGGGTCAATGAGAATACATCCTACTCCTAACCCTTCTTGTGATTTAGACCCATCAAAATACAATGTCCAAACTTGTGAGAAAAATTTAGTAACTTCTTCAGGCCTAGTTATTTTCTCATCTCTGTATTCCTTGTTTGTTGTTCCCAACAGAGACTCCTGACAGAAGATGATTTATTTTGTGGTTTCCAATAGATTCAATTGAAAATTCATTTCAGAGTTTTGAGTGAAAGGTACATCAGATGAGATAGGGGTGAAATTGCTGAAATCAGAATCTCAAGAGTAGTTTCCTAGCACAGGGAAATCTGTCGATGAGGATTCGTTGAAAGCTTCTAAATCGGTGACAGTATGTTTGAGATATATTTCCATATCGATCCTAATAATGTTTGTATGTCCCTTTAATGGAAACCAGAGGTGATCCCAATCCGTACTAAAGTATCCATTCAATTTCTTGGACCAATCTCCACTAAGTAGCAGTCTAGAAGCCTCTCATATACGTACTACAATTATGTCAATTACTTGATCCAGATTATTTTCGGCACGGAATGAGAGCGAAGATATAATAAAGAAATATACATAGATATCTCAGATATCCAATAATATAATATAAATGTATCAGAGATGCAACCATAAAAACAGAGATACAGTAATACCCAATTTTCTATTGATGAGTGAAAATGTACAAACACTGTAAAAATACATAGTGAAAGACTCGCTAGAATGTTGCCAGCTTATCTCTGAGAAGAGATGTGTCTGCTGCTCGCATTCGCAAGAAGATGATTTTACAATGAGGCCCCAAAGGCATTTTTATCATAAATAAAATCCAAAACCCTAACCTCGGAAGATGAAAAGCCAACAGTTTTGTGGACCCTGTTTTGAGTAGTTTGGTGTATCAACTTCATGGGGGTGTAAATTTGGCATACAATATTCATTTGGGGCGCATGATAGCTCATTGGAAAGGTATCATCAAGGATATTGATTTTGGAGGCTCAATCAGAGCCTTCAACTATTATTAAGAAGCTTGATCCTGAAAACCCTTCATTTAGGCCCTCAAAATGGCCACGGAAGTTAAAAACTGCTAAAAATAGTAAATTGCCAAAATTGTCAGAAAATTGTTTTGAGCCAGTTGGAAGAGGTGGGTGGCCACTGATATCCACCTGGATCAATCCTACCTCCTTAGGAATCAATGTTCTCCATTGCATTGAGTTCCCCGGGGAGAGGGGAAATTTATTGAATCTTGGTGCGTTGCTTGCCTTGCTGGAGACGTTACACTGTGGAAGGTTGTCATGAACTTGTTGCTGGCGGCATTGAATCTGTTCAACCAGTTAGGCTACATGAGATTTCTGGGTGCAGAAGGAATATTTGTGCTTTGTTGCATTCTTTTTTATCTTCTTCTGTTGGATAGAAGGTGCTTGGGCCTAGGTTTTAGTGGTTGCAGTATCCTTATGTTCACTTTTTTAATAGATTGTGAAGAACCTGAATTTTGCAGTATGAGATACTACCTTGTGGCATTGTTTAGGTGGGACAATAGTTGGAAATACCTATGGTATCTTGTAGATATGACCCCCTAGAGTAATAATGACACTACGAGGTTGAGACTCATATATAGCATGGTGCTTCCACATATATGGCTGGCCCAAGAGAACATCACAGACATCTAGCAGGGAAACATCACATAATTCCTCATCCTTGAAGGGTTAGATGTCGTATGAGAATCAACACTACTGGCTAACACAAAGATCTCATCCTTGGAAAATCCACCCGATGTTGTGTGGTTGGGGGTGTGGTTTTGTCGACAATCCCAACTGTTTGACAACCTCTGTCGAGATGAGGTTCTTTGGGCTTCCTCTATCAATAATAAAATGCAGTGAGGTCCCCTTCACCCACATCTGTGAATGAAAAAGGCGTTCCCCCTCTTCAGGATCTGTGGGTTCTTCTGGTTGAATTGTTTTGGTCATGACAATAGCAGTGGGGTTTGCATCGATGATCTGTCTTCTGCCGATATTTTCTAAATCATATTCTGAATCAGGGTTCGACTCCTTGTCTTTGATCTTAGACACCAATGACTATTTTTAGTGACATTCATCGGTGTTGTGCTAGGGATTTTGTGGAAATTGCACCATTTTCCAGTGTCCTTCTTCGTCTTCCTGTTACCCTTTTTTTCATGTGGCTTGGACGGGTTTTCTGAAGGCTGGTTGTTAGGGCCATCTTTCCCATACTTTGGTTGTTGTGGATTTTCATACCTAAACTCCCGCTTGTTCTAGTGCTTGAATTTCTACTCGATTTTAACAGCATATCGATAAACAGTACCCAGTGATGAGATGTCTAGAAAATCCATTTCAAATTTGATGTATCTGTGTAGAGCCCCATGGTATTTCATAACCAAATTTCACTCAGAGTCTTTGATACCTAGCTTGGTGCGCAAGGTATGGAAGGTATTCGTGAAATCTAACATCACTTGGCCCCTCTCTTGACGTAGAGTGGTCCATCTCATGTACTGGTCTTCATAATTGCCAACAGGGTAATAATGTTCCTTAACCGCATCCACAAAAAAAATCCCAAGTGGGCTCAACCCCATATATCCCAGACTCTTATGTGGAACTTTTCTCCCAATAATTTTCCCATCAATGTTTGACATGGGGGAGAGCTTTAAGGAGTACGAAGGTGATATTTTCTCTGTCGAAAAAATGGTGAACATAGAAATAACCTTCTAGCATATTTAACCATTTGTCTAGGTCTTCTGCATCTATCTGTCCTTCAAATATGGGAATATCAAAATTAACTTGTTCCTTGAAAGGAGAGGTGCTTCCAAAGTGGCCGCTTGATGAAGACGCACATGTTTTTATCGACAGGCATTGAAGGATGTGATCAAAACTCTCCATCATTTTGTCCCTCTGTCGCGTTAGAGCTTGCTCAAGCAACAAATTAATAGAATCGTCTGCTCTGTCATTTTTATTTTCTTCTGTCATGGAGGGTTTATTGGGTGTGCGAGAGTGATTGTATTCAAGAGAGACAAGCTCATGACCCAACTTTCTATACTCGGACCTCGTCGGGGACATGCACTGAAAAAATGATCAAGAGCGGCCTGCTCTGATACCACTGATTCAGATTATTTTCGGCATGAAATGAGAGCGGAGATATAATAAAGAAATATACAGAGATATCTCAGATATCCAATAATATAATAGAAATGTATCAGATATGCAACCATAAACACATAGATAAAGTAATACATATCTTTCTATTAATGAGCGAAAATGTACAAAGACTATAAAAATACAGAGTGAAAGACTCGCTAGAATGGTGGAAGCTTATCTTTGAGAAGAGATGTGTCTGCTACTCGCATTCGCAATAAGATGATTTTAAAATGATGCTACAAAGGAATTTTTTATCATAAATAAAATCCAAAAACCTAACCCTGGAAGATGAAAATCCAACAGTTTTGTGGACCCCGTTTTGGGTAGTTTGGTGTATCAACTTCCCGGGGGCATAACTTTGGCATACGATATCCATTTGGGGTGCATGATAGCTCGCTAGAAAGGTATATTCAAGGAGATTAATTTTGGGGGCTCAAACAGAGCCTTCAATTATAATTGAGAATCTTGATCTCGAAAAAACCTCATTTAGGCCCTCAAAATGGCCCCGGAAGTCAAAACTGCTAAAAATAGTAAATTGCCAAAATTGTCAGAAAATTGTTTTGAGCCATTTGGAAGAGGTGGTTGGCCACCAATATCCACTTGGATCATTACTTGAACAAATTTGGGGTGTGTATCCATTCTGATCATGACATCTTTAAGTTCCCCAATAACTTTTACCCGAGTCTTGTCTAGTTGTATAACGTGTTTATCACATTCGAGCGGGATTGCATTCAATTTCTTGCAGATTGACAATGGCATGACATTGGAGGATGCCCTTAAATAGAGTAATAAATTATGCAGGTTTATGTTGAAGGCTTCAAATGTTAAAAGGAAAGGTGGGACAAAATTATTTCCTCTTTAGTCTTAATAACAAGCATTCACATTTGGTTTATTCTTTAAATTTGTGGGACATGGGACCTCATCTAGGCCAATGCTAGTTATAGGGGATTATATTGACTTTAAGGCATGTAATAGATAATCCTTTTGTTGGGGAATCCTACACATGTCCATGATCGACACATTAGCCTTCAACTTCTTTAAGTCTTCTACTATGTTGTAGTCCAACTTAGGTGCTTCCCGTGTGTTTATGTTTATAGAATTTCTTTGGGATACAAACGGTGCGTTCGAGTGATCGGCTATTTGTTTCCCTCTCGAGGATTGAATAATGATGGGATCATTTGGGACCGGTTGACCCTTACCTCGCGTTTGTACAACAAAACCTTCATCAAGTGGTTCTCAGACCTCAAATACATCGTCGAGAGGCATCAAAAAGTCAAGATCCCACAACAACATGGTTGTTTCTTCCAACAACGCAACTTCTTCCTGATCGACGATATTCACTGCTGAGCCACTTGATTGTTTGGTAAGAGAAACTTTGTCTAGGAATTGATTCTCCATTAAATTCATAGCGTGCACCCATTGGGGACAATCTATTTCAGAATGTTTCTCTTGATGGTACGTACAAAAAGAGTCGGATGCTACATTACCCAAGTCGATGTTTAAGTTGGTTGGGGGAGGTTCAATTGCCTTGAAAGGCAAGTTGCTTTTAAAAAAGGGTTTATAAGGCCTTTGACCTTGGTTTCCTTCCCTAATACTTCTTTTCACGTCTATGATTTCATTTGAAAGTTTCTTTATCATCCATTATAGGTATTCTATGTCCCCACCTCCTTTTTCGGGACCTTGTTCTATTTGTTTTCCTGGGGGTCTAGTCAACAAAATTCCTCTCGTAGGTGGAGGTTGAACTTCTTTTTTGACTAGTGAGACCTGACCCTCTTTGCATCCCTTCATTTGGAATTCGATCGTTTTGGCTTCCTCGAAATTTTCAACAAGCGTATGTTTGGTAGCCCATTTCACAAACATAGAAATGGAAGCAGG
Organism: Picea sitchensis; assembly: GCA_010110895.2. NCBI lineage: Eukaryota > Viridiplantae > Streptophyta > Pinopsida > Pinales > Pinaceae > Picea > Picea sitchensis. The sequence goes on from SNQJ01S0107398.1 coordinate 41,610, forward strand.
GAGAGCATTAGCATAGACCTCAATCTGCAACTCCTTAGTAGGTTTAGCTTTAGATTGAAATTTGTTTAGGATAGTGGTAAATCGTTGATTGAAATATTTAACCTTCTCTTTTGAACTCATGGTGGCAGTGAAAAGTTCAACAATTAAATCTCCTGTGGTGGTTTCTTCTGCAAATTTGTGTAAGAAATCTTTTTGAAACTTTGTCCAACTAGTTATGGATCCAACATGCAAGTTTAAATACCAAGTTGAGGCTGAATTCTCAAAGGTATAGGTAAAAATCCTACACACTACATCCTCATGTTGTACGTTCATCAGTCTTATATCTAGTATGTACTTTTTAATATGGTCTTCAGGGAATCCGGATGTTTCAGGGTCAAATTTGGGAAGTAATTTTTCTGGATGTCAGGGTAGGTTGTGTACCCGTCCTAGGATTTCCAAAGCATCTCTGGATAACCATGGTTGATTATTTTGAGTTTTATTTCCCCTAATTTCTTCATTGTTATCATTATTATCCTCCACGTCATCTGATTCTGAAGCTGAGTGATCTGAGTTAGACCCCTCCTCGTCAGATTTGAAATAGTTAGGTTCAGATTAGTTACCAGCTAGTGTTTCGGGGATCCGATTAAGGGGTTGTTTGATCTCAGTGAGGGAAAAATATATCAGGTATTCTACTGTGTGAACAAAAACTTGGTCAGGGTGTTAACAACTGGTCTACTTACTGGTCGATGGGCTTTACTTAGTGATTGATATCTTTTTGTGAAAGTTCATCCTTCATGTTAAACGTTTCTCCTTTTGTATTTTCTATTATTAGATGAGTCTGATAAAGTAATGTGTGATGGTATAAACCAACCGATAGATGGAATTATTAACTACTAAATAATTTTGAGCCCGGGATAACCCTCGTGCTATAGCGTGTAGAAAACGATATTCACACCTATTACAAGTCTAGTAATAATACGTTAACTTGTTGGTATTTCAACATTGACTGAGATACAATTCTGGAAAGAAAATATGCATGCAATAATATAAGTGTAAGAAAAATAGTTTCCTTATCTCTACCATCAATCACATATTAACACAACGATTCACTTTTAATCATTTAGAACAAAAGAACTGTTAAAGTATTGAAAAATATATCTTATCAATAGATTCGGAAACTCTTACTCATTACAGCATCAACTACTGAATTCAAAGATGGAAGTAGTTCCTCCTCAATCCAATCACATAACACCTTTGATGAAAATAAAATTTGTCTTTGGTTCTAAACAAAACTTCTTAATTAAATTTTCTCATAAATAATTCTTTACAATTCTAAAAAAAAAAGGTCCTTCCCCAAAACCATCGACCATTCCCAAAAGGTCGATCCCCCTATTTATAAAGAATCAATAACTTAATACAACTACTAAAAGTTTGAGTTAAGTAAAAAAAAAGAATGACATGTGGCGGCTTGATCTCTTTGTTCTCCTGAGATTATCTAGTGGTTCTACTAGAGTGGATGGTTCTTCTCATACTCTGACCACTTGACGAAGAAATCCTCGCATGTGTTAGCATATGAGAATCTCTGCTAGTCCATCAGGGCTGAAAGGGTTTCATTTATCTCTATTGCTTGTTCTCTATATATGATCATCTTGGCACTTAAACGTTGCATTGTTGGGCGAGCCTTGATCGAGTGTTGGCCTTTGACCAAGTTTTGGGAGATTCTGGGTCATATTGACCTATTTTGGACTTCGACAGCCTGTCAAAGGAGGAGTGCAAGACGAAGCAGAGATCACAGGATCTCGGCCCACTTTTGGGATTTTAGGATTATGTAATGGGATTGGGATGTTGGCCCATGGGTTTACCCATGGTTAGGCCTATTTTTTATGTATAAATAGATGTCTAGGCATTGTAAGAAAGGGGGATTTGGGAGAGAGCTAAGTGCTAGATCTATGTGATGTGAATGTATGTTAAGTTCAATTGTGGCTTGTAATTGCTTTGTCCATGAATGTAAGAGACTTGCAGAGCTAAGTGCAAGTGGTTGTACCAGACGGTGGGAGGCTTTGTGTTGTACGCAAGGAAGAAGGATCTAGTGAGTTGCGCAGATATTTTGTCCTATGTGGAGAAGGGTTTTGATGGCTTTGTGCTTGTAACCAATTGAAGACGCTAATAAAGAAGAAGAGTTGGTGGACATAGCCCTAGGGTGGGGGTGAACCACGTAAATACTGTGTTATCTTTATTTGTGCTTGTCTTAATGTGTTTATATCTTCGTATGCTAAGTGCTTTGAGATGATTTGATAGATCTGCTTACGCTTAGTGCTAACGATGTGTAGAATGTTAGATCTGATATATATGAATATGCTCAGTGCTTGATCTACCAGATCTGATCTATTTTACCTATGCTAAGTGCTTGAATACATTAGATCAGTGTGAATACTACGAAGCTCTATTTTATCATCGAAGTGGATATTGATTTCATATTGAGGAACTGACGGTGATAAGTGCTCTATTAAGTATCATAATCACAGATCTGTGTCCCAGCTAAGGTTGCAGACACTTGCATATTACAACCACCCCTGCCTCTACCTCGGGTGAGACTTCATCTTCTTCACAGGTGTTGACGAAAGGGTCGGTAGTTAGGGTTTTGTTGGTGCGTTGTTGTAGCATTGAACCCTGGGTATGCCCCTATGACAAAAAATGGTTCTGTTGCCGGGACTGAAACTGTGATTGCTGGGAACTAAGGAAGAAGAAGCTTTGTGCAAATATTTGACCTGAAACCATGAAATCTCTGTGAGAAGATCTGCTACCTTAGTGCACAGATTTTTACTTGACTTGTGAAGCTTTTTGCCAAGAAAAGAGGATAGATCTGAAGAAAAGAGGTTAGAGTTGAGGAAAAGAGGTCAGATCTGAGGAAAAGAGGTAAGATTTGTAAGCTCTGTGCTTTGATAAAGGTAAGAATAATAGAAAATTTTTAGATCTGAAAGCTTTGTGCTCTGTAAAAGCAAGATTAGTAGAATTTTTTGTTTCTAAAGTATGGATCTAGGTATGTTTGATAGATTTTGTCCTAGTTTGAAAAATAGGGCACGGTTAGATGAAAGAAGGTTTTATATGAATAGATCTGATAAGAATAGTGAAAGATATGTTATACCAATGCATAGAAAGAATGTTTGGACTAACAAATGGATGCAGGATCCTAGAATGAATTTGTTGCAGGTTAGCTCCTATGACCCTAGTGCGCAGTATAGGAGAATATGGGGATCATTTAAAAGAAAGAGAGGCTTAACCCTCTGTTACAGTTGCAGAAAATCGGGACATCTTGCTAAGGAATGCCCTGGAAAAAGACCTAGTTGCCTTTGTTGCAAAGCTATGGACCATGAAGTGTTGGATTGCCCTAGAATGATTGCTAATCTTGAAAGAATGAATATGAACTAGGAAAACCCTAAGGCAGATCCAGAAATATCAAAACCCCAGAAAGAATCAGAGAAATTATTCCTACAGATGAAAGAAACCTTGAATGATCACTGACATGTTATATTATCATAAATCTTTAAAGAAAAAAAATGTGTTGAAGCAAGAATAGGAGACTTCGACATTGACTATGTTCTAGATGATGAAACACAGGTGAATATCATGACAGAGAGAACTTGGGAAGCTATAAGGAGGCCTGCTATGATTCCTTCATTAGGAGGAATAGGGTTATTTAGAGGAAAACTGGTAAACCTATGTGGAAATCTCACTCAGATATCTATAAATTCTAATGGAACTTCGACAGAACAAGATTTTGAGATTATTAAATTTATTGAGGACAGCGCCTCGTTTACCATGTTACTAGGGAAACCTTGGATTGATAGAGATAAAACCAGACGAAATGAAGAAGAAGAAGTTCTCGAACAACAGAAACAAGAGTTAAAAGATTTCGTGACCAGAAGGATCGCACATTTGATTGAAGAACATGAGAACAAATCGAAGCTATTTAACACTAGAGGCTCAGATGTTGAAGCTACAAGAGCATTAGAATACTCTCATAAGGCTGAAGTACCTATCCCAGGTAAAGAAGAAGTATTACCCTTGAATCCTAGGAAAGAATCTCAACAACGTGAAGTGACTATGTCCAAACAAGATAAGAATCAGAATGGAAAAAGAAATACCAAGACAAAGCTCACTGGAAAGAAGGATAGAAAGCTAAGTAAGAAGAGGGATAAGATTTAAAAGGTATAGAAGGTTCCAGAGGGAACTTCACTGAAAGAAAATTTGCAGAATTGGAGCTTCTTCCGATATCAGAACAACGACACATAGCACTTCGCCGTGGCGAAGCAATATAGTCATTGGAAACGATATATCCATTCGACTATTGCGTTGAACGAGTCAAAAATAATTTATGGTTCACCACCAGACCGTTGGACTGCGCCATAATGTAGAGAACAATATTTAATGAGGCTTCATACCCGTTACAAGCGAACCATTGCTGAGTTGCCTACTTATCCCGTCGCGCCATGCACAGAGAACACTTTTTCTAACTGAGAGTTTGAGCCTGCAGACTAAGTGAATTGTATACAGTGATCATTGCGCTCTTGTTGTTTATTCTAGTGCAGTGTCTGAGTTAATCGTGACCCCAATAATTTTTAATCCTGAGTGCGTATGTCCAACGAGCTCACCGCAGTTGAAGAATCAGTGACATAAGTACTCCTCGACTTGATGAATGAGAGAGTCATGTTGGAGAGAGGATTGTCTATAGGTGTACAAGCATCGTCGACAAGAGGACTGTCAGACTCTCCGTCCACTACTCGAGCCAGACCATCTCAGCCAGTAGATGAAAAGTGAACTAAGCACAGGGATGATCTCACGAATGCTAAATTGATCTCGAGTATATTACCCGCATATCTACCACTTCTGAGTAGCGCGATAAATCGAGACAGTGTTCCCAGAGACTTTGAATACGCCTTAGTCACTGCGTATCTCCTGAAAGGGATACACGCAGTTTGCGCAAACCAAGATAAGATTGCAGCGCTGAAGTTTAGTGACTTCAACCTCGGAAACAGGAAGGTCTATAGCATGCTCTCCCCACATAAGTACCTGACCAAAACAAAGGGAAAGAATTCGAAGATAATTCCCCAGTTTTGGACCATGAACCTCTCACAGTCCACACTACTCAACGTCATGAAGATTCCTCACTTCGGAAGACACCAAGAGGTGAATGCATGTATCAAGTTGTTGTTGTTCTGTTATCATGGAGGTTATTTGTGGTTAATCCGTCACATAACAGTTGATCCGACGTTGATCAATTGGATCATAGGCTTGAGTATGCAAGGCCCTGACCCACAGGATTTCTACCCCGGAAAGACCACAGATCGTGCTCTCCCCCAAAGGATCAAGGACACTTACGGCGATGTCGAGAAGGGCACGCAAGGATACAAGGTAGCTTCTATCTAGAGTGGCATAGTGCACCTTGCTTGTCAACTGATTGTTGGGAAATTAGTACGAAAGAACCAACCCACCCAAGTCACCAGATTTGCAGTTGACCTCGCAGGGAAGTGCATGAAGGGCCTACAAATGAATTGGGTGCAGTACCTGGTAAACCAATTAGAACTCGACTATAGAGAAGCACATGACCAAGGGTACGAATTTCATTTCAGCTGGCTATTGATCCTGATTTCTTTCATTGCCTGGGAGATGACGGAAGGTGTGACATTCCCAGACATCGAGCCCTTTGAACCACTAGCCGCGAATTTTAGCACACTATGGTACTCGAGTGACATGAATAAAAAATGGCATTCAAATGTTGTATTCAATACATATTACAACCATATGAAGGTATCCACCCAGTCTGAGCCTCGCATGACTCCAAATACCCTCCACAGGTTTCGGCCTTTGATGAAATTCAGCGTTGATTGACATTTTTTTTACATCACAGTGCGCATAGATGGGCATAAGAAACAGATGCAGTCCTACTACAAAATGAAAGAGGAAGAATTGGAGGAGATCACCAAGGAATGGTCGGTGGACCTCCTTATTATAGCAAACCCTACGGAGATATCTGATGTCGACAGTCCAGAAAATGCGCAGGATACACCCGGACGTAGCGAGACTAAGAAGCCTAAAGAGGTTCATGATTTAGACAGTACATCTGTAAAGAATGCTTCCATCTCACCACAACAAGGGGGTGATGGAAAACAGGTATATGGCACAGAATCCGAGCAAAAGAAAGGTGAGGTCACATAGCCTAGAGATGAAGAGGACCCCTCGAAGAAAAGGAAGGTTTCCCCTCCGAAGCCTTCTTCCTAGAAGAAAGTGAAAGAAACAATGACCAAGGTTCAGACTGTCCTCACACCAGATGACTTCAATTTCATCATCGCAACCCTGAATGATGCTTCACTGGAGATATCAAAGAAGCAATAGGCTAAGCAGGAGGAGATGTACAATCAAATTGAGATTGAGCTCCAAGGGGTGCTGCAGGCACTACAGTCCAGTCGCGTAGTCTCCACTGTGCCTCTGTCAGTAGGAACACTAGAACTAGGAGATGAGCCATCTCAAATCCACTGAATTGCTTATACAGTTGAAGCTCACCTTCGACGAGCTCAGGAAGAAACAACACAAGCCACGCAGGATTTAGCACAAGTACAGGGAGTCCTTCTATAGAAACGCAGTACTACAGAATGAGAAAATATTGATCTCCAAGAGAAGTGGGATGAAGAAAAATAACAGCTACAACAAAGCAAGGAACAGTTGCTCACCGAGCAACTCAAAGTAAAGGAAATGGTCAATAGAGCACTCCACTCTATGAAAATAGTCGAAGTAAAGACTGAATAGCGAGTTCCACAGCAGGTGGCGCAACTTGAAGAAGTAATCCAGAAGCTACAGCAATGCATCGTAGACTTAGAGCTCCGCGCAATACCTAAAACTCCACAAGAGATAAGGGACCAAAGAGAAACAACTACCCGCAACGCAGTTGACAGACTAAAATATCTTTCCATAGAATACAAGAAGTTAAGTAACCGAAGCACCCAAAAATACGAGAACCTCGCTGAGAACCCAAAGTTACAGGCATTAGAGTCGTAGCTCAAAGAAGCGAAGCAACACGCAGACACACTACAGGCACAGCTGAAGGCCCTATCGCCCGTGGAAAGAATGAAGTGGTCTTAAGAGCAACACACTGCCCAGCAGCAGATCCATATGATTCAAATCAAGGTTATGGAAGTAACTCAATGGCTCCAACCAATGCAATATAAGGCATGCCAATTATTCACAGAGGTTGAAAGTCGAGGAGAAGAGCTAGAACAGGTTGTCATCGCAATAGAACAATGCCTAGAAGGGCCTGTGAACGACGCAGTGATCCAGGAGTTCATAGAGAAAAAGGTCGTAGCACAGAAGCAGGTCAAAGCATCTCGATCCAAGATCGAGGTGTTCGAGGCAGAACGAGTCAAAGCAGAGTGACTCGGGATGAGTCACAGGTGAGTGTTGGGGGCCTGTTGGTCCTTGACCAAATTTTGGGAGATTGTGGGTCATATTGACCTATTTTGGACTTTGACAACCTGTTGAAGGAGGAGTGCAAGATGAAGCAGAGATCACGGGATCTCAACCCACTTTTGGGTCCTTTTTGGGTTTTTGGGATTATGTAATGGGATTGGGATGTTGGCCCATGGGTTTACCCATGCTTAGGCCTATTTTGTATGTATAAATAGATGTCTAGGAAATGTAAGAAAGGGGGATTTGGGAGAGAGCAAAGAGCTAGATCTATGTGATGTGAATGTATGCTAAGTGCAATTGTGGCTTGTAAGTTCTTTGTGCATGATTGTAAGAGACTTGCAGAGATAAGTGCAAGTGGTTGTAACAGACGGTGGAAGGCTTTGTGTTGTAAGAAAGGAAGAAGGATCTAGCGAGATGCACAGATCTTTTGTCCTATGCGGAGAATGGTTTTGATGGCTCTGTGCTTGTAACCGATTGAAGACACTAATAAAGAAGAAGAGTTGGTGGACATAGCCCCAAGGTGGGGGTGAACCACGTAAACATTGTGTTATCTTGCTTTGTTCTTGTCTTAATGTGTTTATATCTTCTTATGCTAAGTGATTTGAGATGATTAGATAGATTTGCTTATGATTAGTCCTAACAATGTGTATAATGTTAGATCTGATATATATGAATATGCTTAGTGCTTGATCTACCAGATCTGATCTATTTTTCCTATGTTAAGTTCTTGAATATGTTAGATGAGTGTAAATACTGTGAAGCTCTGTTTTATCAGCGAAGTGGATATTGATTGCATATTGAGGAACTTATGGTGTTAAGTGCTCTATTAAGTATCATAATCACAGATCTATGTCCCAGCTAAGGTTGTGGATAGTTGAGTCTTGCAACCACCCCTGCCTCTACCTTGGGTGAGACTTCATCTGCTTCGCAGGTGTTGCCGAAAGAGCCAGTAGTTAGGGTTTTTTGGTGCGTTGTTGTAGCGTTGAACCCTGGGTCTGACCCTGTGCCAACATCGGGTGTTCCATAAACTTCTTTATCTCACCTAGTGTCATGCTTGCCACCTGCATGATCTCCACTTCCCATGCTAATTCATGTTCTACATGTCGTTTAACTGTGTCATGCAAATCAAAAAATACTTCAGATGAGACGAACTATAGAAGGTCAATGTCTTTCATCTCCCGATTGATCTTCTCCCAGCTTTTCTCTCACTCGGTCCACCTTTCATGTATCTTTCGCTTAGGTTCTTAGGCCATAATTACCCAGTATTCAGCTGCCTTTCTGATTCAGGAGATGTTTCTATCCATCAGCACTCGGATGCCATGATCCTCTGTGTCTCATCCCTTTTGTATTGCACTGATATAATTGATTCATTCTACATCCTAGTATGCCTTTTCATACCATCTCTCCATGTATTTACAGGTTGTCAGTGCCATGAGAGTGTCTTCTTGAAAATCGGCTCCACATGCAGTGAAGATATTTCTTTCGCTCGTGAATTGTGCATATGCTTCTCAGAATTCACTCTTCAGGAAAAATGTTGCTTGCGTTGAGTCCTGATAATATTTCTCCAGATGGCGTAGATGGTCCAGCTCCTTCTTTGTGGAGTCTAGTTCCTTTTCGTATTGTTTTTCTCGATCAAGCATGGAATTACTTATAGCCATCCCTGCGTTGATTAGCTCAATTGTCTTTGCATTTTCTTTCCGAGAAGGTTTTCTTCTGTGGTGATGAGAAGTGTTTTATCTAGCGTGAGCCTCATTTTCTTGGTTGTCCTCCTCATTATGGATTTCCTCGTTCTTTCGTATGCAATCGCCTGTATATTAGCGACCTCAACCACGGGCTCAAGGATATATTGGTATCCCCAGTTCAGAGTGTTGCACAGGATTCCTTCCGTATATATCTATTATAGGACCGGCTCTTGTACTTATTTGATAGGGGAAACTTATGTATGTTATAATGACTTGACCTACGACCGATGTTCGTCGGCTAGTAGAGTATCGACCTTCAATGGAGAGACAGTCACAGGCTCAACATTAACTTGGTGATCGACTATTGAGGTGTCGATCTCTATCTATTTCAAATCCTCTTCTTATTCACCAGATCCTAGCTCATCCTTGGAGTTGTCTTTAGGGGTCGCCAATAGGTCACGAATTTCAGTGTCTAAGATACTCTCAACCTCATGGTCTCCCTGCCGAGGGTTTAGAATCGAAGCATCGGAGGTTTGTGCAAATGTTTCCCTTGGTTCTTTCTCCTCTGTGATTGGTACTGAAGTTATAAGTGAGACCTTTGATCTATCTTCATCATCATAGATGGTAATCAAATAAAAGAGGATGTTAGGCACACCCATTTCACCTGGTGTTCTTGGAATCTCATGTTGGGCTGGAATAGTCACCAATGGCTTGGCCTGTGGTGACAGAACTCTAGGACTTTCTAGATCAAAGGTTTCCTCCAGTGGGATTAATTCTAATCCATTTAACTCCTCTTCGATGTTGATTGGGTCAGTCGGGGTGATCCTTATAGGTTCTAACAGTTGGATATCATTTTCTAATCTTTGTATGACTCTTTGAGCTTCTTCTAACAACAACATCCCCCTCCTCTGTGCCTATGTGGCTTCTACTACTCTGTTTTCTTCCCTAACTCTGAGGGATTCTTGAGCCATCTTTTCTATCATTTCAAATTTCTCATTGTTGTTGGGAAATAATACCCTACGGACTAACAAGCTAGGGCTGAAATTGTACGCAGATAATGACCTTAAAGAAATTACTTTTTACCTATCACCCCAATACTCAAACCCCTTTTTCATATACAAGCATGGAAAAGACCTACTAACCTTTTTCTATCGATGTTTGATGTAGATCCTCCGTTGCGCTTTTAT
>SNQJ01S0107399.1:3615-19576 GCA_010110895.2 Picea sitchensis
CACGGAGTGTAACTCCAAAAATACAACGACCCACAAGATGAAATTTGTACCAAAGCTACTTGGATATGTTTTCTCAATGGAGTCCCAATTTCACGGTCTGAATCATTCTAGAAAAAAAATTATTTCGAAGATGGTGAGATGACATGTAAATAACATACCTTAGAAAGCATCATCAAAAGAATTTATCCTCCCTTGAATTTCGGCCTTCTTTACTTCACCTTCCCTCTGAAATTAGGCTTAGATATCCTTTCGTTACCTCAGTAACCTTTATATATTCAATATTCTCAAGTGTGATTAAAATGAGAGAGCCTTGCCTCTAATTTATACTTTTATGTAGCTTCCTCAAAGGGTTACCTTTTAACCATCTTAACCCACTTTTCTTATTTTAGGGTTAACCCACTTCTAACCACTTGTCAACTTAGTAATTTCTCCATTAAATTTATTATTTAAATAATTTATTTTGTATTCACTTTGACTTATAGGACACTCATCGCTTCACTTTATTATTTACCTTCTAAAATCTCTTAAACTACTTTGACCTTTTGGGGCTTCTAGATGACTCTTGAGGGTTCTCCAACTTCACATGGCCATAACTCTCTAACTGTGAGGATTTATGTGATGTTCCACATACCACCTAAAATGGAATGACATGTAAAATCCATCTAGAATAGTCTTACCTGCAAATATATCAAAACTCATACTATTATTCATCAAACAAACTTGGGTTCTCCAACTTCACATGCCCATAACTCTATGACCATGAGGAGTTATGTGACGTTCCACATACCACTGGAAATGGCATGACATGTACTACCCATATAGAATATTCTTACATTCAAATATATTAAAACTTATACCATTATACATCAAACAAACTTGGGTCCATTACTCAAACCTTTGTGCTATCGGACTTTCTCCAAGGGTTGACATCAATCTACAATATCAATATCCAATGGTTGACATCAATGACAACCAACAATCCATACCAATTGTCCATCAACCTAAGCCAACTGTCTGACATGAATTATTACAAATAAGGGCCCCATATATAATATATATACCTAAGCGAGGATTCCTTTTCACTAAGAAACGTGTCATTTCATTAGGATGTGTCTCTTCATTAGTTATAATTATTAATTATTAGTATTTATTATCATATGTGTGTGTTTGTGTGTGTGTGTGTGTGTGTTTATTACAAATAACCAATAAACTACAATTATTTCCAAACATAGATTTCACTAGGTCTAATTTGCCTCACCAAGGCAACCACCTATGACACCAACATGAGATCCTAGCCTCTATCTTTTTAAATGACCATAACCAATATTAATATTTGTAATGATTGGACTTAAACTAAACCATAGATAATTAACTCCTTTTTCTACATATCCATAACTAAAAAGGAATATATATGTTATTTGTCTTTCCAAATATTCCTCCAAACCATTGAAGAGCATAGAAGGTTTATTCATGTTAAATTCCGTCCTAGTGGCTTTTTAATAAGAATACAGGATATTATTTATATGATTCATTTCCCTTAGAATGACTTGACCAAAAATCATAATTTCATCAACAAACAATAGGTGAGAAATAGCCATAGGGTATGCAAATTCGATTTCTTTAGTGGACCCTTCTCTTTTAGCCTCTGAAATCAACCAACTACTAATAAAAACAAAAAGGGGGACAACAAGTAACCTTGTATGAGACCTCTTGAGGCATTGAAAAAACTTGAAGGTGAACCATTTATAACAACATCAAAATAGTTTGAGGAAAAACAACCCATGATCCATTTAACAATTTGTAGATTCATTCCTATTTGAGGAAGCACTAGTTGTTACGAGGAAAATCTCTCTATGGCTAGGATAAACCACAACAGACAGAAATGACTGCAGAAATCAACTATTTTTTCAAGTATGCTATGAAAACAAATATGCTAACGAGACAGGATAAAAGACCTACCTCGTTCAGACGTTCGATGAATTCCACCGTTGAGCACTTGACCCAAAGCAATATACCTGCAACTAGTTCTCAACAACCAAGAAAAGAAAACATATGGTGATAATATATGATGTTAGCACATTCAATAGCATAATCCATTAATAAACATGACAAATACGCCCATGGAATAATAATTCAAATATTTGCAAGATATCAATCGGACGGGAAAAGAGTGTTTCTATTAATATATGATCAACAGAAGTAAAAATGTTACAGACTTCCGTGTCGGCATGGTTCGGAACTGAGAAACTAAGTTCCTTCCAGTTGGGCCTCCACCACTTCAATCCTCCACCAAAGGCAAGCTCATAGAAGAGAGATAATGAAGTTCTCAATCAAATAAGGGAAGATCTTGGGGGATGAACATTGTGTTCAGACTTAAAGGACAAAGGGATGCAAATTCAATATGAAGTAAATAATTTCTCCATGGTAACTTTGCTCTCAAATTTGAATTCTTTCTCCTCTTTTCCATAGCTCGTAATTGGCCGATTTATAGCCTTCAAATGGAACTGAAGGGTCGAGTCGGAATGTTTCCAGTATATGGAAGGCCAAGGATCACAGATCTCTTGTCGTGACATGGAAACCCAACTCCATTTTTCATTTTTTGGCACAAATCCCGATGTACACGGGCTGTAGTGGTGCAGCCTACGCATACACATGTTGTATAGTAGGCAAGGTGCATACATGTGGAAAAATATGTGTTTTTAGCTCTAGGATTTACAAACAGGGATGATAAGTCTGCATAGGGAAATGGAAAAAGGCCTTCTATGCAAGATTGCATAGGGTGAGGAAAATCTTGCTATAATAGATGCCCCCTCATGTGTGAGGTCAGAGGAGTATCTGTGATGGACGAAATACATTATAAACAACCCAGAAGTGGAGTGATGAGGAACCAGCTAGATGAACTAGTTGCTCATTACATTATGCATTGACTTTGCATACATGGTTGCCAATATGAATTGCACTGCAGATCCATGTGAAAATATGACAAACAACTGTATGTGGCCATGAATATGCAAATACAAATGCGGTTACATGCCGAAGGATGTCATAGTCATGAACAAGGCCTAGTAGAACCAGTCTCAAAACCAATCTGAAGATAATTGTATACAATGGAGTACAATTTGATCTCCCATGATTACTGAAGTCATATAGGTACTGGTCCAATGAAAAGGAAGCAACAGCTCAGGAAAGTTGCAGCCACATACTAATGTCTTCAAGTCTTATACACAATCTGCCAAGGGTGCAAGTCTACATCATGTGAACAAAGGAGTTGAGGTTGAACACAATGAGACATCGTTTGATTATCGATAATTGAGGTATATCGTTAAAAAATGTGAGATAGCCTACCGATAATGAAAGTAGGTATCAAGGCACCAAGTACATTCTTACAAGTGTGAATAAAGGAGTCGGTGTCAAACACCTGAAGAATCCATTAATCATAAGACATTGATGTATTCCCAAATGTCAATGGCGAGAGAACCTGTCACTAATGACTGCAAGCCTCAAGGTACTCATAAGACTCTAGGTCTCATTTCCAAAATAGATGAGTTGAAGTCGATGGAAGGAGACCCACTGAAAGGAGATAATTAAGGCATCTCTCATCATCCAGCATGAGGAAAAAAGCAAGAGCTTCATGATTTGGAGGAAATTGGACGACGAACATGTTCATGAACCAATGACCTCGTGCGTCTTTCGTGTGTGCCAAATGTAAGCGGTACGTGAAAAAGACCCTCTGAATAGAATCCAATGAGGAAAATTGTTGAAAAAGGCGAGGAAACCACCAATAAGGCTAATGGCATCCAAGACATTGTATGAATCCCAATGTGTGAATAGATATATTGTCGTCGAACACAAGGGAAACCACCCAGTCAACGACCAATGATAAAATGTCAACTATTGGGTTCAAGGTTACCTACCAATGATGAAAGTAGGACTAGGGTGCTAGATAGGACTGCAGTATCATGTGATTCTGAGACAAAATGAGGGTATGGATGACATGCAAAGTCAAGAGTTCTGAGAAATGGCCGACACGGGTTTATAGACTTCCTTTGAATAAGAGAATGAGACATATGGAAGACTTCGATAACATAGACTCAATGATGAAACCATGAGATGCAGGAGGCATCAATGAAATTCTCTATAGGGACTAGAAGAGTAACCAGTCGGTAGAGAAGACTATGTAACGAGGTCATCTTCCTAAGGCCATGCTAAACCCAAAATTATGATGATAAATGGACTCAATAACTTTTTTCTATGTTCAAAGGCGACATGATTGCTTCCCATATAAGATAATACTCCCTTCTCGCCCGTCTTTTTTTGTTTTTTCATAGACAAATGAATGTTATGATACAGAGGAAACGAGTGTCGCAAGTAAGCAAAACTAGTTCCAGCAGTGGAACGTACCTATGCTCAATGCAAGGAGATGCATGTGGGAGATGGACACTCGGGGGAATGTTCCCTCCTAGGTATAGGGTGTCAAATTGTGAAGAATATAAACAAGGCACTGCTTGGTTGAAAATGCAAAAACTGCTGAGGCAAACGGTTTATAACGCAAAGCAATAACCGGCTATAGGCTCAATACTGCAAGCAAGGGCATGAGATGCAATCACAACTTAACGCCAAAAAATGTCCTTTTTCATGACATTTAGTCTACTTGGTGTGAAAAAGGGGATAAACTTGTGTCAAATAGACGTCATTTCAAATCCAATTTACGAGTGTGAAAGAGACAAGTTCACTCGATAATATTTTCGCTTTTTTAAAACGAGTTGGAAAAGAGATTAAATTAAACTCGGTTGGGAGTCCTCTAGGTAGAAGGCAGCATGTTTATGAGTGAGAAATGAGGCTCAAAATAAAGTCATCTATTAACTATAAGGGACTCCAAGTCCTATGGAAAAAATCTCTGCATGGGCACCAAAATGAAGCAAAGGATATAACTAGGGCACCCATGTTTGGTAAGTCTCTACCACTTGATAATGACATGTCTTATAGCAGATGGAAGGTTATGTGTTGCAACAAATGGGTCCATACCTAAGGAATAAAAGTGATAGTTATAAGACAATGCAAAAATGCATGATGGAATGGATACCTATCATATACGTTGGGTAGTGAAAATACATGCCCGTGGTTACGAATGGTCAACATAACGTTGAAATCTGGAAGAATCCCTGGTGAAAACTACAAAAATCAACTCAATCCACTGTTGTATTAGTCCATTAGGTGAAAAAATGACTCAAAACTATAGAAAGTCGGTAAAAATTGTTATAAATAGTAACAAAACCAAAACTTACTATGTAATTTTGACTTTCTACCCAAATAGTGCAAATTGGACCAAATTACCTCCAATATTCAACTGGTGATTGCGGGAGCGTCAAGGGACGAAATCAGAAACCGTCTAGACCAGGTAACTCCTCTTCCCCTCCTCTTCCTTTTCAGTGGATTAAATTTTTAAATTAAGTTTCAAATTTTAAGTAAATTAGGGCGCAAATTGGGTAACTCGGTGTATGCGGGCTACCGTTCATCGAGTCGCGTATACATGAGGTTATGCGCACATGTGCAAAGTAAAGGGCACATATAGTCAGCCCAATATGCGACTGTAAACGAAGCAGACTGCGTACAAGTTCGTAATCAAAGATTTCTATGGTTTCTAACTCAAAATTTGACTTTTATCTGGCAGGATGGTGCTAAAATGGAGGGAAAGGGAGCACAAGGAGGTAGATGTTGTTGTGGACATAGATCCAGGGGCTCAAATGGCTTTGAAGAGATGTGTCTTATATAAATTTTGGGCACTCAAAGGGATGAGGGTCCATGTGAGGTTGCTTGAGATGCTTGTGGATTATTGGGACCCTAATAGTGAAAGCTTCAACCTTGATGGACAACCATTGAGGATTGAAGTAGAGGATATATATTTTTTTACTTCGTTATCGTGACGGGGTGAGGTGGTGAATCTCAAATCCTAGGGAGATGGGAGAGGTATGAAAATAGAGGAGTACATAGACGCTCATTGTGTAGCAGGGACTCCGAAGGTCTGGATTCAACTCCCCATCCGAGCGATAAACAATCTCAGCCTCAAGATTGTTGTCCTCGTGTTGACCAGGATCACAGGATCGGCTTCGTTGCACCAGGCATCGAGGTCGATCATTTTCTATGTTGTAGAGTGCTTGAGACCCACAGTATATGATTGGTGTACCTCACTACTGTATAATATAAAGAGCTAGTTGACAGAGTGGAAACAGGATAACAAGAGGAACTTCGGGTTTGTCTCTATCTTATGCAGTTTTTTCTTCGAGCGGGTTCCAGGTTTGGGACTTAGAGTCGAGATTCTTCTGAGAGTACCTCACGATATAGCCATGGCACGGTGGACCGAGGTAATGAGACGCCAGGGGTGAGTTAGGGTGCCCACACCCTACAACGAGGATTTATTCTACTGGTGGCAGGGACAGTTCATTTCTATGGATGACTACCCCTATGCAGGGATTGACTACATAGGGGACCCTAACATGCCACTCCCACCAGGGACTGCCTACGGGAACATAGGTATGTCAAATGTTTTTAAATATTTCATTTTTTTTTGTATTTTTGTATAGTAGAACAAAAATATTTTTGGATGATGCTTAAGTACTAACTAGAAACTTGTGTGACGCAGACGTGGATCTACGATGGCCAAACAGGCTTCCCCGACATCGACGAAGGCACCGGAGAGATGAGGCGATGGGAGGAGAAGCTAAGAGAGTCCTTCAAAATGTGCAGGGAAACCTGTCTCATTTAACTCATAGGATTTCAATGGTTCAGGTAGAGGATCTATCAGAAGCAATGCAGTAGCAAGTGGTTGATGTGCCCAGAGCTTGGGTGCGACTCTTTCAGAATCTCGCAAACGTCGTAGTTTTTTATCATGACACACATACGGCGCCACACGCGTAGATGTCATGGATATTGTAGTATTGGTTGTATATGTGTATTGAGGGTGTTAGCCCCAATTTTGTACTATAAACACCATATTTTTGTAAATATATATAAAACAGGGATCTTCATCTTTACTTATATTTACAATGTGTACATTGATGAGATGGTTTTCTTTGCTTTAGTTATGTGACAAATGTCAATCTAAAATGAAATTAGCATAAGCATCGGATACATGATTAGAACTCCTAGGAATATGATAATAAGTAATAAAATCAAATTGTTGTTCTAAAAGATGTACCCATAGGAATCGTCGTAGTAAAGTAGGATCATGCACGCGGTAATTTTTGTTCAAATGACATACCACTAACTGGGAATCCAAGCAAACCTCTAAAGAGAGAATACCATGTGATATAGCATCGCGCAAAATTTCTATAACGACGCTATATTCGGCCACATTATTCATGGATGGCCCTAGGCATACGCCACCTGAAGACACCATTAGACCCTCGGGTGAGTAAACCACCCAAGTGGTGGAAGCCAAGTTTCGTGTATGACGATTGGCTCAGTTTTCGAATCCTAAGTAGACCGGAGACTCCGTTGACATCTTCCAACCAAGGGAAAACTCGATAAGCAAGCTGAAGAAAGGGAAAATATATATACACTAAATTACATTAGTATAAAAAGAGTTTCGCTCAAGATTGGGGCTCAAGCGTAATATATTTTCAAGTCGACCAACATATTCCCTTCATAATATTCTAACTCATAGGCTCCTTTTTCTAAGACACGTTGCACGATATAGGGACCGTGCCACATGGGTTTAAACTTGCCTGCCCCCAACGGTTCTTTGGCTTGATCATACAAGAGGACCAAGTCACCCTCAGCGTACAACTGAGGACAGAAAGACTTGTCGTATTGGACCTTGACACGTCTTTTGTTCACCTCGATAGTCATAGAAGCATCTCGACGTTGCTCGTCAAGACTCTCTAGGTGTACAAGGCGTCGCTCGAGATCGGAAGTGTCAGGTAGGAGCGTGACTGCCAACTTAAGAGAAGGGATTTTTCATTCAATACGTAATATTGAATCCACATTGTTTACTAACTGGAAAGGGGAAAATCCGATGGCAGTCTTGACCAAGGTTTGGTATGCCTAGAGTGTGGGATATAGCATAATGTGCCAATCAAACTTTCTCTGGCTGATAGTTTTTTGCAAAATGGTCTTGAGAGACTTGTTGACGGCCTCTACTTGTCCATTTTTCTGGGGGTAATAAGGAGAAGAATGACCATGTATAAACCCCATCTTAGATGCTAGCTCTTCCATCATTTCGTTCTGAAAGTGACTTCCATGATCAGTGACAATCTCACTCAAGATACTGAATTGGGCGATAATTTGATTGAATACAAAGAAGGCAGCAGTCTTCCCGTCGGATTTAACTATAGGCATGGCCTTGGCCCACTTAGTAAAGTAGTTGACAGCCATGATAATGTGTTGATTCCCCCCAGCCGAAGTTGGGTTGCAATCTACAAAGTCCACCCCCCACTTGGTGAAGGGACCGATGGTAATGATTGGGTGAAGGGGTGTTGGATGCGAGCACATTTTCCGAGTGAACACCAGGTAGGGGTGACACTTCTTAACCACTTTGATACAATCTTTAAATATATAAGTCCAGAAATAAGCAGCTCGCAAAAAATTTTGGGTTGTGCCAAGCCCGGATAGATGACCACCACAAGCCCCATTGTGGTAATCGTTTAAGACTGACTCGGCTTCCCCGTGAGTTAAACAACGATGCAAGATATTTTCTATTCCTCGGCGATACAAAGTGTCACCGATGATAGTATAATTCTTAGCTTGGTATCTTACATGTCGTCGGTCATCTCGCGAGAGATGTTGGGGGAACTTCAAAGTTTGAAGATAGAGAACATTATCTCCATATGAGGGGTAGGACGATGAGACAAGAAAAATGTGTTCGTCTGCAAACAAATCAACATGGATAACATCCTCATCTAATCGTGGAAATTCGGATATTAACTCTGGAAGTCTAGTGATTTCTTGGATTTCGCAGAAGCGAAATCGAGATCAAATTCTTGTAAAATGACAATCCATTTATTATGTTTTCCCCCTATGATACGCCTGGTAAGGACATATTGAAATGGATTGACATAGACAACCACAGTAGTCTTGCAAAGAAATATATAATGACGTAAACTTTGGGCTACGTGAACGGCATCCAAATATAGCTTTTCAACGTGAGAATAATTAAGCTCATGACTGACTAAGTTTTGACTAAGATAGTATATGATGTGATTACGGAGCTCATCATCCTCCTGAACCAAAACCATACCAATCGTCTCCTCGGACACGGCGATATAAAGCAAGTAATCCCTACTGTAGTCAGGAGACTTCAGCAGAGGCGTCAATACCAAGGCTTTCTTCAAAGCATTGAAGGACTCTTGGGCTCGCTCATCCCAGATAAAAGGGGTGTCCTTCTTCAAAAGACACATGAAACCCTTAATGATATTGGCATAATTTACTATAAACTGACGTAGAAAGTTAGCCTTCCCATGTAAACCTTGAAGTTGTCTAATAGTGCGCGGGGGAGGCAATCGAAGTATTGCCTCAACCTTTAACAGATCTACCATGATCCCTGTCTCAGAAACTAAAAATCCCAAAAGACGGCCAGACCTAACACAAAAGATGCACTTATGAGGGTTCAACTGGATTCTATAGTAACGACATCTTTCAAAAACAAGTTGAAGGTGCATAGATTGATCTTCTCTCTTACGAGAGTGAGCAGCAAGATCGTCAAGGTAAGCTTCGACTATATGCTTAAGATCGTGGAATGCGAAGGTCATAGCACGTTGGAAGGTTGCTCCGATGTTTTTAAGGCCGAAAGGCATTTTCCGGTATGTGAAAGTACCCCAAGGACAAATAAATGTTGTCTTGTGTTGATCCTCGGGTTTAATTTGAATTTGGTTATACCCTAAAAATCCGTCCATAAAAGAAAACACTTTGCTTCTCGCACACTCGTCGAGAATCTGATCGATGAAAGGTGTCGGGAATTTATCTTTAGGACAGGGTTTGTTCAAGTCATGAAAGTCCATGCATACACGGATTGTTCCTTGCTTGTTATTCACAGGAATGGGATTGGATACCCATGCAGTCAAGGGAACTGGGTAGATAAAGCCAACATTAAGTAGTTTCTCTACCTTTTCCTTAATAGCAGGGGCCTTCCGGGGATTAACAGCTCTAAGATGTTGTCAAACAAGTTTAGCATCCGAATATGTTCTAATATCATGCTCAACAATACGAGGGTCGATTACTGGCATCTCTTCATATGACCAAGCAAATACATCTCAGAATTCCTTGAAGAGTTCGGTGTAGATCAAGATTTCTTCTGGCGAACAATCTGCACCGATATGTACGTTTTCAATCTTTCCAGGGGTACGAGAGATATCGATCATGACGGTGGGAGAAATACTCGTCATATTTCCTTCGGCATAAATGTCGTGCGTATCAAGTGGAACTACGGCGTTACCAACTATCTCACTCAAAGTAGATCGAAATTCATCTTGTTCGATTCTTTCAAGCTCTAGGAGAAAATAAGACCGATGATGCATATCATCCCAAGGTTTGTCGGAACCATTCATGGCTTCTATGATAGATTCGTCCGAGGAAAAAGTCTCATCAAGGAATTCATGTGAAGAAGACAACGAAGTGGCCCACATGGGCCTAAGAACGGGATCATCCTCATCCATCGACGAGGTAACAGGATCGGGGTCGGCGGAAGAGTCAATAATAGCTTGATACACAATCTTCGTTGTCGATAGTGGCATGGCCATTCTAGCATGTGATTGACCTTCACAAGACGAAGTCGAGGAAGGTAGGGTCCAAGGATCACTAAAATAGGAAGTGTGGAAAGGAATGGACCTCTCTGTCGAAACTGGCCTACTGGACATGGCGTAAACGTGGTGAATCGGTGCCATGAAGTCGAAAGTACCCATAAAGGAAGAATACATTCTGACACCAATATTCTCAATTGTCGGTTGAGAATTGTCGATCACAGGGATCGACGGTCTAATAGATGCATTGGGATTAGCATACGCAAAGGATAACTAGTCGATCGTCACGATCTTCCCGTCATGAGGAAAATAAAGAGTGTGGAAGACGGACAATATGACAGCGACCATAGCATAGGTCCAATTGTGTCCTAGTAACAAGTTATAATCAAGAGGTGCATCAACTACCTCAACCTCCACCTCTACCGTCTTCCCACCTAACTGGACCAGAAAGGCAGGAAGAATACCGTGAGGGCAGAAGGAATGACCGTCAAAATCATTCAACATGTTCGATGACTTAGAGAGAGTCGAAGAACCGAGATCTTTCCAATAGATCAAGGACATCACACATGTAGCAACGCCTTCATCAACAACCGCACGTTTGATGGTATACTTTGAGTACCCCATGTGGTAAGGCAAGTGAGGCTTCACATCTGTGATGTCAAACTTGATAACTTTTGAGCCACTGGGTTCTAGAGCTCCTAACACAGATAGTAAGGCATTCCTCTGTGAAGGACATGTCAGGAGTACCTCCAAAGTCAACATGACACAAGGGGTTTGACCCAGGTCCTCAACAATAGAGTATTTCTGGGCAGCTCTAGCATTTGGATTGTGGGTAGAGCACTTGAGTACTCCTTTCGGAATATGAGGTGGTGTCTCTATTTTTTCAATATGTAAAGTCATCTCCGGAGGAGGAGGAGGATATTTTAGAACAGGGATAGCCTGTGAAGAACTATAATCTCCAGATTGAGTGGCTACATGAACTTTCACATCGACCATATTGATAGACAAACGATCATTGTCTTGCAATAGTGGGTTTTGACTCCCATCAGCCGCATTTTCGGCATTTGAGGAGCTCGAGGCCATGTGTTGGTTATGTGGGAAAGGATTCGTCAGCACGGTAGATGGTAGAGATAATAGCCTCGCAACTTCCACAATTTTGGGGCACAAATGAGTAAGGTGATCATCTGTGTAAAGCTTACAGGGAAATTTCACCTTACGTCTTTCCCTCTCCAGCATTATTATTCGTCTTCTCATTATTACCATTTTCCTTGGGTTTATTATTATTTTTCCCACCCTTACAATTATTATTATGTCCTTTATTCTTATTCCCGCCTGGTTGTTGGTTACCATTTGGGACGGTCGACGATTGCACAGAATGT
Source organism: Picea sitchensis (assembly GCA_010110895.2). Lineage (NCBI taxonomy): Eukaryota > Viridiplantae > Streptophyta > Pinopsida > Pinales > Pinaceae > Picea > Picea sitchensis. The sequence goes on from SNQJ01S0107399.1 coordinate 15,728, forward strand.
ACATTCATCGACTGAGTGGGATTGGAAGACACGGACGAATATGGCCCTCCTGCAGACTGGTTTAGAGACAACTCTTTCAAATGGCTTGTCATTGAGTCTATGGATTTTACATTGGCGGAACCTACAATTCCATCGGCATGAGGTCCGGGATTTTGTCTAGGGTCATAATTTGACCGCGGTGCATCCAGAAGAATGTGGTATAACATCCCAGACTGAGCATATATAAGATCTAACTGTTGGGCTTTGTATATTGCTTCTTCCTCAGTGGTAACCCCGGATGTAGCAACATCCTTTGAGATAGGAGGTTACAAAGACTTAAGGAACCATTCTAAAAGAAAGGTCGGTGGTATGGAGGTCTTAATCAACCTCTTTCGTCTATGCCACTCCTGGATATGATCTGAGATATGAGTGGTTGTGTCATGGTGTAAATTCGACAAAAGTTCTAAGACAGCATCGTAACGAACCAGCAATTGGAAGTGGTTAAGGAAGACCAACACCATCTGACTAAATGTCCCATATGCCCCCCTAGGTAGCTCGATATACCATTTCGCAGCGACCCCAATGAGGGAATAGAATCTTAACTGAATAGAATCGTCATTAAGGGAATTCGAAGAGCACCATAGGTGAAAGGTGGTGACTTGATCACCAGGATCCTTGTCATTCTTACCTTTGAATTTTGCAATGTCCGAAGGAAGCTTGGTGGGGATGGGGGGCCATGTAGGATCATGAGACACGGGGTCGTTCATCAAATTAGACAAGTCTGGCAGATTAAGCATGGCCAGAAAAGGGAGACGGTGTTGCGGCATCTAGCCCCAAGCTCCCTGGAAATATTTTTCTTGAGGAACTGCAGCCCATCCAGGGTTCGGGTAAGCACCATGGCCATGTCTGGGATAGTAATACCCTCCTCCAGAATGATTCATAAAAGGTTGATTGGGCATCATTCCAGTAGGAATGTTCTGATGGGGGTTATAAAAATTTCCCCCATTTGGAGTGGATCCGGTTTGGGGGTTGCCCAAAGCGTGAAACTGACCTCCTCCAGGTGTGAATCCAAAGGATAGAGGTGGACTCGTCATGCCAAACATGTTGGTCAGAATCAGTATTGAGGAGGTATGGGTATATGACGGAACTTGAGCAGAAGCTTGTCCGCCAGGTTGGTTGCTCCACCCAGAAGCAAGAGGATTAGACCTGGGGTTAAAAGTAAGAATTCCTCCCATATTAAGAGTCATTTGAGGGATTTGAGAACCACCAAATGAAAAAGGAGTGTAAGGAGGTGTAGTTCCCCCAAGCCCAATGTTAGCATTAGGGCCAGCAGTTGGGATGGCGTTCGAAAACTGCGAAGTAAAATTCGGCATACCATAGGAAAAAGGACTAGAGGCCATAGGGATGGACTGAACATTATAGCCCGGTGAGTGACCAAGAGACCCAAATGGGTACTTCGAGGCAAGATATTGAGCATTCACTATAGGAAAGGCAATAGTAATGATAGGTGCCTCTGCTACTTCAACCATGGTGGTTGCAGGAGTCGAAGGGGTGCCCTTAACTATAGTAGGTGTGGGAGTCGAAGGGCTCCCAGTGTTATGAATACTAGGTTCAGTACTCATCCTTGTAGAATCATAAGTTTGAACAGTGGAGGTGTGTGTACCACATATAATAACTCTACGCCTTTTAGAAGGCAAAGACTCGAAACCCAGTGGTAATTGTAACAAGCGGCGAGACCGACAGTGATCTGACTCCACGATGAATTAATACTCCAAGTACAAAAGATAAATCCTAAGGCCAACTAGTAATCAAAGAGCACGCCAAAAGTTAAATGGCCAATATGCACACAGACAGGATAAAGTGGCTGAAAGTGGCCTCCCTCTCTAAAGAAGGTATGTCTCACCCAAGAGAGGCCTGAGACTCCCTGTTAAAGATCAGAGGTAACAGAATCAGTTATAAGGGCCCTCGCGGGCTTAACAACCAGTCAGTTAGATCCCCACAGAGAGGTAATTCTCCATAAAGGTTGTGTGTTGTCCGACCCTTATCTGACCTAGGGTACCTGCAAAATAACCCCTGCAAGTAACCTATCTGGCACCTAATTCAAGCAACTAAGCAACCAATGTATAACCAATGCACAGGCGAGCAATCATAAGCCAAGTCCACCGTATGGGTATGGTAGCAAAGCCCGAAACCTTGAAAGTGTCGCCTCTCACGGAGGTAAAGGCACTAGCAAGATCCCCAAATACGAATAGATCCCCAGAAATATCTTTGACGCTAAGAAGGCATCGGGGGCATATCCCTTCAACCAACCTCATGCGACCTCATGATTAACTCTGGTGTGATCTGAGCCTCCTGATATTACCAATTATAGAATGGATTTCTCCACTCCCTTTGTCAGACACATATGTTGATTTAATTGCCTTGGAGAAGTTTACTCACAAAATCCTATTCCAAGGCACTAAATCCTAAGCTAGTTTGTGCACCCTAGAAAATAAAATTGCGACTAATCAATTTTAAATTATAGCATTAATTTTAGTGGTCGTGATTACTCAAAAAGGTATGGTAGTGAAACTCATGATGTTATGACTCAGCAAGAAAAGTAAATATGAATATAATGCAAAGTTCTAACTTCAATTTTCAATGAATGATATGCTTCTTAAAACAAATGCAATTTTCAATTTCAACTCTGCAATTCTGAAGTAAAAATGCAATCTTTATTTACATGCACTAATCTAATGACAAAGACTCAAAAGATCAAAAATTCCAAGCAATGCAAAATGCCTAATATTTTTGTATTTTCAACATAAAAAAAATGAAAATGCATGGATTGAACAACAACTTAATATATAAAACTCTATTGTGTATACAAAGAGATAACTCAAGCAGAATACCAAGGAGAAAAACACCCAGCCGAATATACAAGGACAATCAAAATGAAAAGGTGATGAGAAAGACTTCGCCCAAAAATTCAACCCCAGACAGGTTTCTTGTCATCCCACAGGCACTTAACAGTCACTGCAGAGACCCAAGAAGACTCAACAAACATCAAATCCCACCCAGCAACCACCACACCCAGCAAACAAACAAAGAAGGCTGGTGTACACAACTGTTCAAGGAAATAGAGCGTATGTACGCAGCTTGCAGAGGGATATCCCGCGTATATACGCGATTGTTAAGCCAAAAACCGCGTATATGTTTCCAAAACAAAGCCAGACAAGGGATAAGGTTGAAAAACTCAAACCCAGAGTGAACAGAGGATGTCAAGCAATGATACGACAAGAAACGCAATAGGAATGAGATCAATCTAAGGAGAAAAGTACTCCAAACCCTAAGAAAGAAGATTCAATCCCCAGTATGGTCGCCAATTATGTTACGAGGAGAATCTCTCTATGGCTAGGGTAAACCACAATAGACGGAAATGACTGCAGAAATCAACTCTATTCTCAAGTATGCTATGAAAACAAATATGCTAATGAGACAAGATAAAAGGCCTACCTCATCCAGACGTTTGATGAAGACCATCGTTGAGCACTTGACCCAAAGCAATAGACCTGCAACTAGTTCTCAATAACCAAGCAAAGAAAGCATATGATGATAATATATGATGTTATCACATTCAATAGCATAATCCATTAATAAACATGACAAATATGCCCATGGAATAATAATTCAAATATTTCCAAGATATCAATTGAACGGGAAAAGAGTATTTCTATTAATATATGATCAGCAGAAGTGAAAATGTTACAGACTTCCAGGTTGACGCGGTTCAAAACCGAGAAACTAAGTTCCTTCCAGCTGGGCCTCCACCAAAGGCAAGCTCATAGAAGAGAGATAATGAAGTTATCAATCAAATAAGGGAAGATCTTG
>SNQJ01S0107399.1:19626-33423 GCA_010110895.2 Picea sitchensis
GGTATGGTAGTGAAACTCATGATGTTATGACTCAGCAAGAAAAGTAAATATGAATATAATGCAAAGTTCTAACTTCAATTTTCAATGAATGATATGCTTCTTAAAACAAATGCAATTTTCAATTTCAACTCTGCAATTCTGAAGTAAAAATGCAATCTTTATTTACATGCACTAAGCTAATGACAAAGACTCAAAAGATCAAAAATTCCAAGCAATGCAAAATGCCTAATATTTTTGTATTTTCAACATAAGAAAAATGAAAATGCATGGACTGAACAACAACTTAATATATAAAACTCTATTGTGTATACAAAGAGATAACTCAAGCAGAATACCAAGGAGAAAAACACCCAGCCGAATATACAAGGACAATCAAAATGAAAAGGTGATGAGAAAGACTTCGCCCAAAAATTCAACCCCAGACAGGTTTCCTGTCATCCCACGGGCACTTAACAGTCACTGCAGAGACCCAAGAAGACTCAGCAAACATCAAATCCCACCCAGCAACCACCACACCCAACAAACAAACAAAGAAGGCTGGTGTACACAACTGTTCAAGGAAATAGAGCATATGTACGCAGCTTGCAGAGGGATAGCCCGCGTATATACGTGATTGTTAAGCCAAAAACTGCGTATATGTTTCAAAAACAAAGCCAGGCAAGGGATAAGGCTGAAAAACTCAAACCCAGAGTGAACAGAGGATGTCAAGCAATGATACGACAAGAAACGCAATAGGAATGAGAGCAATCTAAGGAGAAAAGTACTCCAAACCCTAAGAAAGAAGATTTAATCCCCAGTATGGTCGCCAATTATGTTACGAGGAAAATCTCTCTATGGCTAGGGTAAACCACAATAGACGGAAATGACTGCAGAAATCAACTCTATTCTCAAGTATGCTATGAAAACAAATATGCTAATGAGACAAGATAAAAGGCCTACCTCATCCAGACGTTTGATGAAGACCATCGTTGAGCACTTGACCCAAAGCAATAGACATGCAACTAGTTCTCAATAACCAAGCAAAGAAAGCATATGATGATAATATATGATGTTATCACATTCAATAGCATAATCCATTAATAAACATGACAAATATGCCCATGGAATAATAATTCAAATATTTGCAAGATATCAATTGGACGGGAAAAGAGTATTTCTATTAATATATGATCAGCAGAAGTGAAAATGTTACAGACTTCCAGGTTGACGCGGTTCAAAACCGAGAAACTAAGTTCCTTCCAGCTGGGCCTCCACCAAAGGCAAGCTCATAGAAGAGAGATAATGAAGTTATCAATCAAATAAGGGAAGATCTTGGGGGCTGAACACTGTGTTCAAACTTAAAGGACAAAGGGATGAAGACTCAATATGAAGTAAATAATTTCTCCATAGTAACTTTTCTCTCAAAATTGTATTCTTTCTCCTCTTTTCCATAGCTTGGAATTGGCCCATTTATAGCCTTCAAATGGAACTAAAGGGCCAAGTCAGAACGTTTCCAGTATATGGAAGGCCAAGGATCATAGATCTCCTGTCGTGACATGGAAACCCGACTCCATTTTTCATTTTTTGGCACAAATCCCGATGTAAGCGGGTTGTAGTGGTGCAGCCTACGTATACACATGCTATATAGTAGGCAAGGTGTGTACATGTGGAAAAATATGTATTTTTAGATCTGGGATTTACAAACAGGGATGATAAGTCTACATAGGGAAATGGAAAAAGGCCTTCTGTGCAAGATTGCATAGGGTGAGGCAAATCTTGCTATAACACTAGCTTGCAATACAATCAATTTACTTGATCATGGAATTTATCTAGATTTGTTTTTAATAACACCATCGGTTATTTATTTATATTTATAGATTGCATCATTTCTTGTGCAATCCCAACTACATCATGAATTTGCCTATTGAAAAGAAATCCAAATTGTTCTTTGGAAATAACTCTTTATGAGATTAGCATAAATGTGTTGGTTATCACCATTGAGATGAGCTTGTAAATTAGGTTGCGTAGAGAAATAGGCCTGAAATATTGAAAGGAGGAGGATTCATTCTTTTTTGGCATAATATCTATAAAGGTGGAATTTAAGGCACCTAAAACTTTCCCAAAAACTTTGAACTCTTCTACCAGTCTTAAAATCTCCTCCTCCAACATATCATAAAATACTAATTAGAATTCATTGTCCAATAATCAGGGCTTGGGCTCTTTTCCTTCTTTAAGGAGTTTAGAAGAGCCTTCAACTCTTATTTAGTGACTTCTTCATCCAATTCCGCATTCATCCTTTCATCAATAAGCCTAGGAAATAGCTTGATCACTTCTCCTATAATTAGCACGATCATTAAAAGAAGTGGTATTGTTATCCTCTTCTACCAACCAAGTTCCTCTACTTTTGAATGCCCACTCTATCTCTTCTTTGTGCAACAGGGCCTTCTCTTGATCTTCTAGGGTTTTTAGAAAAAGAAATTCCTCATCTGAGAATACCTCGTTAGTGTTATGTTCAAATAAACTTACAATTTATGACTCCACTTCCTTTAAAACCCTACGGTTTTCCTTTGCCTTTTCCCTAGCCCAATTGACGGGTACCTTCTTCAATTGTTTACGGTTATTTGCAAACTACTGCATGGCAGATTCTCCAGAAGTTTCATTGTCCTTTTTCCAATTTTCAAGAATAAAAAATGTAAAGGCTTCTTTGTTTAATTGTACATGATTGAATTTAAAGGGAGTATGGGGTTCCTGATCATCAACTTCAATTCAAAAAAGAATAAGTGGTTTGAAGAACCTCCATAAACTACCCATGACTTAAATATTGCAACTTCCTCGATAGTCCTTTCAACCCCCATTAAATTTCCTAATCTTTTAGAAATACCTTCTCGACCTCTCTTAGAATTTCGTCAAGTGGAGACAACTTGAATTGGCTCAACTTCAACCAACTTCAATTGTGAGTGTGTATGTTTTCACAGTTAGTATAATTCTTGAAACTTCTAAATATTGAACTACGTGTAGTTTTTGAAACGTCTAATGTTTTGGGTGGACACTCCACCCATAATTAGGGATAAGTAAAGTTTTAGAAATGATAGAAAAGAGTGTTCCCCCCATTGTATTGCCATTGAGTATATTATCTATTCATATCATCTTCCCACATGCGGTGATGAGGAGATTAGGCAAGAGTGTGGTAGGGTTATTAGAGATGTAAAATTTCCTAAACCAAACCTTTATAATGAAGAATTTCAATCCATTCGACAACTCAATGATAATTCCAATGTTATTATTTTAAAAGTTGATAATGGTAATGTTACGGTGGTTATGAATACCTCTTATTACAAAGTCAAGATTCAAGACCTTCTTTCATCTTCTTTGTATAAACCTATCTCCAAGAACATGAACTATACCATCATTAACTCTATTACCAAAGCAATTAAGTCTTCATCCTTTTACCCCTCTATTGAAAAACATCTTATACCTCATATCCCGCAAACCCCTAAGTCATATGGATAGCCTAAAATTCATAAAAAAATGCATCCCTCTTAGACCTATAATAAGCGCTATAGGAGCCCCCACTTATGCCCTAGCTCGGTTCCTTTTTTATAAAATTCAATAATTCATTGGAAAAACTCTTTTATTTGTCAAAGATTCCTCTGGCTTCATCCAAAAAACTCAAAATATTCACCTTGATGAACAAGACATCATCGTAAGTTTTGATGTTGTCTCCTTATTCACCAAAATTCATGTTCCTAAATCCTAGACCTTATATCCAAACATGTTGACTCATAAACACTTCACCTTATTGAAATATGTCTTACCTCCATTGTCTTTACCTTCAAAGGAATTTTCTATGAACAAATAGAAGGTACAACCATGGGGTCTTCCTTATCCCCAGTTGTCACCGATATTTTTATGGAAATTTTTGAGGATCTATCATTAAACAACTTCCATTTGAAGCCCAAATGCTAGTTTTGATTTGTTGACAATACCTTCATCATTTGGTCTCATGACCATGCCTCGAACTCTTTCTAAGACCACCTTAACAATGTTTCTCCCCACATTTAATTCACTATGGAAACCCAAAAAGAAAACTCTCTTCCATTCCTAGATGTTCTCATCTCTCGTCAACTTGATGGTAACCTTACCCACCAAGTTTATACAGAAAGGACCCACACTGATGGATACCTTCATGCCTAATTTCGCCACTACCTTGCCCAAAAATATACTATCCTTAAAAAAATCGTTAATTGTGCCATTCAAATCTCGACTCCCATATTCTTGAGAAAGAAAAGGCCCACCTAATGAACACTCTTCTTATCAATGGATACTCAATCTCGCAAATTAACAAATATTTTTGCTTAGCGCTTTATTCTAAATCTAAAAACTCTCCTTCCTTTACCCCGCCCCTAGCTCTTATTTCTCTTCCCTACATCCATGGCACTACCAACCGTATTTTAAATATCCTAGCCAAAAATAATATTAAAACCCTTTTTAAACCCTGTAAAACCCTCAAGCATTTATTTAGAACTATTAAGGATAGATTTGACCCTATGATAGGACAAGGAGTTTACCATATCCCCTGCTCATGTGGAAAATCCTACATTGGCCAAATTAGATAATCATTCAAATCCCATATTAAAGAACATATAGTTGACACATTCCACAATTGCATATGTAAGTCAGATATTGTTGGACATTCCCACAATTCTAAACATCGTATTTGCTTTAACCAAACCAAAATTCTTGCTTCAGAAGCCTTTTACTCCACTCACATCATTTGATAATCCCTAGAAATTGAAAAACATCCTAATAATTTCAATAGGGAAGATTGCTTAAAACTTAGCCAGTCTTGGAAGTCGAATATCCATAGACTAGGTCATTGAGCCTTCTTCCTCTTTATTTCTCATATCTGTTAGATTTTCATTAGTGTCGTTAACATTAGATTTACAATAACATTTTTTACTTCTTTTAACATTCAATAATCATATACTGAAATATATAAGCAACAGATAAACAAGCACGAGAGGACACAAATATTTATCCTGGGGAAACCCCAAACTCGGGGAAAAACCCAACCAACTTTTCTTAGAGAGAATATTCCAATACAACCATGAACATGCTCTAATCACAGGAGTAAACCAGCAATGAAGAATTGAATACTTATCTATTCTTCTTGTCAAACCCTAGTGAGGGTAGACAACTAAGTCACCACGGAACTGACACAAGATAGGCACATCACTAGTGCACCACAAAACCGGCACAACTAGTAACTGCAGTTGCAATTGTTGTTGTTGTTGCAATTGCTACTGCAACTACAACTCCAACTGGCATGAAGCAATTGGGTATCACCACACAACCTTAACGCAACTCTTCTAGATGTAGCGCATAAGAGAGATCACCAAGAACCACCAAGAATATCCTTCGCCAAGTGGGTCGCACTCTCCAAGAGAACCAAAAACTAGAAATAGAGAAATTGCAGTTGCAACTGCAACTGCCTAGTGCGCACTGCAAAAGGAGAACTGTGTGGTTGTACAAATCAACTGACCCAGACTTGTATTTATACTAATATAGGAGCCTGGTTGGGGTCAACTTCTTATTCTAGGTCTTTATTATTTTTGTGGGTTGACTTCTCTTCTGTGGTATTCTATTTTACTTTATTATTTTTTGGGGTGTTCTTCAACTGTTCAATGGTCTTCCTTTTACTTTTTTGGAATCGTCTTCTTCCCTAAGAAATGTTTTCTAGGAGGAAAATACCTCCCACAGCTACCAAAACATCAACAATATCCTCCCTGTAGATTCCCAGAATACGCCCCCTCCTCCATCTTGCCTTCCTTTTTGATATTTATTCTCTACCATTGTGGATATCCCCCCCTATTTGGTCTTGTCATGTCCTCCTTTTCTTCCTCCTCCTCACCCTCCTTACCCTCTTTTCCAATCGTTCCTTTCTCTTCGCCCTTTGCCTTCCCTTTAATACCTATAATACCTTTTTAACCCCACTTTTTTAAACTTCCTTTTTTTTCATGAATTTCCTCTTTGACCATAACCTTTTTAATGATTTTCAAACATTTTAATTAATTTCAAATTAAAAATATTTGAATTTATTCTTATTTTTATGTCGACTTTATGATTATACTATTATTAATTTACAACATATATTTGTTTATTTTATTATTTTTTCACAACAACTATCCCATATTGTATATCCTATTTAATTGTACCTAAACACTCTTTTCTTTCATTCCTAAAGCTTTACTTCTCCCTAATTATGGGTGCAGTGTCCACCCAAAATGTTGGACATTTGAAAACTACACAATTCAATATCCAAAACTTTCAATCATTATAGAACTTTAATTCTTAAAAGAGATGGGATAAACATTTTACCGGTGTGTTAGGCCTAGCCACTTCTCCCCATAATTCCTTGAGTTTAAGGTTAGATTGAGATCACCACCTAAAATTATGTTGGAACCTTGGGTTATGATGGTTCATCAAACTTCTCCTAGAATCACTTAATTGGGTGGTTGACCAACATCTGGAAACACCCGATCGAGTGATCGATCATATATCTACATTAGTCAATTGAGTAGTCAACAAGCCTCTCGATCGAATAGTCGACCAACAGTCGAAGACAATCGGTCGGTCACCATCTAAGGCCACATCACCATGTTGATTTCAGACCTGTCAATTTTACGGACCTCGGGTTTTGGAGACCTGCGTTCTACAGAACTAAACTAAGAGCGCTTTATTTCACATCTGGAGAGAAAGGAAAGGAACAAAATATTTTCGTTTATACTCTTAGAGTCAATAACTTTCGCATCTGATACGATTCAATTATTTGATCAATCCATTAGAATCGATATAAAATGATATTTTGTTCCTTTCTCTTTCCATAGAAAAGAAGGGAAAGGTAGGGATGACAGGATTTGAACCTACGACATTTTGTACCCAAAATAAATATGCTACCAAGTTGCGCTACATCCCTTCTAATCATTAGACAATGTTATTTTATAGAATTCCAAATCTGTTTCCCACATTTTTCCACCTTCATTTCTCTTCAGTCTCGTGAATGAAAAGACTTTATACATGCATGTAGGGTCTATTATCTAGAAGATTAATTAGCAAAATTTGGTGATGAAACATCTTTCTTCTGTTCTATAAATAGGACCATAGCCCGGATCACATTATACATATATTCATCAGTTATGAGTTTTCCCTAGGATTTGTAACTATTGATACGGTTGAATCACTTACACATAATGATCGATAAGGAGAATTTACAATGCAAGATCTAAAGACCTATCTTTTCGCAGCGCCCGTGTTAGCTATTTCATCGTTCATTTTTTTAGCCGGTCTATTGATAGAAATCAATCATTTTTTTCCAGATTCTCTTACTTTTGCTTTTGTATGGACATGCTATGTGGCACCCCTGCTATGATTTTTGACATGTTTGACCAAAACTTTGATCGGCCATAACTTTTGCATACAAACTCCATTTGAGGCAATTTTTGCATCGTTGGAAAGATATCTCCAAGATCTATGCAATGAATTCATTTTCAAAAGTATTTGAGAAGATAATTTTTTTAGCATTCTGGATCCTCCTGGATCTTTTTTAGCGTTTCAGATCCTCCTATATCATACCTCCCCACTAAAGAACTTTTGGATCTCCAAAAGTATGGAAAATTTAGAAGAGAAGTGAGGATATTGTCGCCTCACTTTTCTAGTATCATTCATCCTTCCTGCTTGTATAATGAGCACCTAACTCCTCATAACGATAATGAAGGTTGAAACAACATTGTTGACCAAGTTAACCATTCCCATAAATTCACAAACTTCATCATTCATTGTTGCAACTACTCCATTGATTAGTATTAAATTGAATAACAAAACTGAATATACCGATGTGAAACAGAATGAACCATCAACATATTTTCCCTTCTTAACAGGAACAACATCAACCAAAGGACTTGTTTTACTTTCAACTATGGTCTATAAATTTGGATCATGGATACTAGCATTAACTAGCATTTTCATGTGCCATGTAGTGACAACTATAAAATTCATATTCATCTGATGAGCTCTCACAATGAACTCAATCCCATCTTTGAAAATATGATACTTGTTTTGTTCCCTGTATAAAATGGCCTTCCCATCATACAAGTATGGACTTCCCAAAACCATCTCGCAAATGTCAAGTGGAACCACGTCTAACTCTACCTCATTAATGAAACTGGATGTGATCTCAAACTATAACTTGCATTGCTTAGTTACATGTACTTGAGAATTATCACAAATCCAAACCAAAGGATACAGTCTTGGATGAGGCCTAGTTTCCAATCCCAAATTATGAACAACTTGCTCTGAAATAATATTCACTTGTGATCCACTATCAATAAGTGTATCAATATTAACGTGCTTTGAGATAACTCGTAAATGAAACATGTCATTTATTTTCCTTCCATCGGGAATTACATTAGCCTTTGAATAAAAGTACACAAATCGAAACTTGCAACAAAATATTTACCTTTGATGCACATAGTTGTAACCTTAGTTTCATCCTCAGAATCTTATCCAAGATCCTAAACTATGGTCGTGGTCTTATTTTTACCCTTCCTAGGTTGAGCCCATTTCAACCTCACTTATGGATGCAACTTCCAACAATGATTCTCATCATTCCATTTCTTCTTGCAATGAGAACATGTAGGCTTCTCTTCTTATTTTCCCTTCGACTACTTCTCGAAGTTATGTGGCTTTCCTTTGCTTTTACCACCAATTCCCTTGGCCTTCTTTTGATCCTCGTACATTTCTTCCACCATGGCCTTCATTGCCATGAACTCGAAAAAAAATTCCTCTTTAGTACCGAAAGGATTTGGATCAGAAGAATTTGTATCTTTTGTTGAATCCATTTCTTGCTTTTGAAATGCACGCCTGGAACCAATCTCAGGAATGTACTCTTCAAACAATCCTTCACCAGGCTTGAGCATGGACCTTGTAAGCATCCACTTGCAAATACACGTCAAAACCTGGCTTTGATACCACATGGTCTGAAATACCAAATGATTTTTGATACCAACTTGATCCAAAATATCAACAAAATCTTATTACAATTCAGCCCGAAAATCCTTAGATGTCAATTAGTTCATAAATACGCATAAACATTCGACCAGATTCGGGAAATTGAAGATCGACTTAACTATTTGCAAATAACATGTGAAAAAACTTATTTATACATAAAACTTCATTAACTGGTGAATATAATTTGTGGAAATAATAAGTGCCAAAATGGAGAGAAATAGACCACTCTTATTAATTCTCAAAATGCCAAAAAATACAATAAATGGGCTTACAATGACAAATTTGATGTCACTCTTCAATTTTGTTGCTCAATCCTAGAAACAGAGGCCATTACTGAATTCATCACAAATTTCTGAGAAAAATGAGTATAAAATTGACTATGTTCTGAACCAATGCTTAAAGGCCCCTTTTTGCACGCATAACATGACTATGGGTCTCATACATGGCAACTTGGAATAAAACTTTTCATACATAGAATAGACATCACCATCATATTCCTCTCAAAATTTTGAGAAAAATGAGTATAAACACCCTATACTTTCCTCAAAGAACTCAATAGCATGCAAAACGAGACAAACCCAAAAGAGGGACACCTCTTGCACACAAAAATAGGAACAAGGCACGAAATTATATGCAGGCCCTCTCTTTGGTACACATTTCCATGTCAAAACAAACTCAATATCGAGTTCTTGGCATGAGAAATCGTGTGGTGCATTGGTTCGAGCATTTGTTTATATATTTCTAGGTTGAGGGGTTGAACCCCACCCAATTCCATATATTATGGGCTTGGCATTAAATATAACAACTTTTGTTTCATATCCCAAATGAACGATATGGCATATTGGTTAAATACATTGGTTGTTGGTCGATAAGTTGGGTGTTCAAACCTTCTGCCCATCATTTTATATGCTAATAATTAAATTTTACAACTTTAAATTAAATTATTCCCAACTCATGGCTAAGTCCTACCATTTGATTTAATGGTTAGGTTGTTGCTTCGGTATTGCGGAGGTCACGAGTTTGAAACTGTCGAGCCCCAAACAAATTTTTGGATAAGGCCATATTGGCCTTCTCGAAGGTGCCACATGGAAGCCTCTCATTGGTCATCACCACCATACACACAGTCAGCATTCCACATCACCGTCACGTCTACTACCACTATACTTGCCACCTATCACCTACCACATCATTGTACATATGCCATGTCATCATACGGATGACATGTGGCACTTTTTAATTGGTCCAAATGGACCCTCAAAAATGTCATTTTTGGGTGACACGTGGCAGCCAGTCGTGCTACTACATCACCATGTTGATGTCCTAATGACGTCATATGTCAGTTGTATGGACCTATACGGATAGACCACGTGGCACCCTTGCTTTGACTTTTGACATGTTTGACCAAAACTTTGACCGGCCATAACTTTTGCATATGAACTCTGTTTGAGGTGATTTTTGCGTCATTGGAAAGATACCGTCGAGAACTACGCAATGAATTCATTTTCAAAATAATTGGAGAAGATCAATTTTTGAGTGTTCTGGATCCTCGTGGATATTTTTTAGCATTATGTATCCTCCTGGATCACTAATCAAAACAGATTGTTTGATGAAGGAAATCTTGGTGGAAAACACCAAGCTTAGTTGCTCAAGGGAAAGGGAAAGTCGAATGAAAAAGAAAGAGGATGGTTTGATACCCCCATACAAAGACTCGGATGCCTCAACCAGAAACCTAAAGGGCAGACAAATGCACCCCGTCAGATTCAAAAGAAGAAGACATTTTAGTACTATGGAAAGACTAGACATGTGGAGAAGGTTTGCTACAAGAAGAGGGATGTCATTGAGGAGAAGATCAAACTCGTTGAAGGATATGTGTGTGTTGTTCGTTGACCAGCTAATAATTTCAACTTCCAACTCAGAACTTCTCAAGCCTTGTTGTCTCATTCTGCACAAAAGGAATGGGTAGTCAACTATGGGGCACTCATCATATGGCTAAGGATGCTTCATTGTTAACATCCTTAGATAAAACTATGGAGAGGAAGATCCATGTTAATGGTGACTTTTCTCTCGACATTGTTTGTAGTCATGATGTTTCCTATCGATATGGGAGAATTTTCGACGTCTATCATGTACCGTACCTCAGTGCCAATCTGTTGTTTATTTCTCAATTAACACAGACACGTAAGATTGTGGAGTTTTGGACATATATTTGTTTCTTTGTTTGAGATTTGAAGAAAGTTTAGTCAATTGTCATTAGAGGGTTTCTCGACCCGAAATATAGTTTGTATAAGTTTTGTGACATGACTCGACCCGACTCTCAATCGATTTCTCTTGTTGCTCACACCGATGAACAAAGTCGAACTGGGAAAGAACGACTCAGACACGATAACTCTTGAAGTATGTAGTTGATGGTCATTCAAAGTATGGTTTTTGGTTTACCTAAAGTCCCCCCCCCTTGATGGAGTCTATAAAGGATGTGTGCTTGGAAAGAATCATCGGGCACCCCTTGACTCTGGCAAAGTGTGGCGAGCACATAGCCTCTTGGAGCTGGTTTTCAGTGATCTCTACTGCATCAATATACCTTCCTTAGTAGGTGCAAGGAATATATTGATTTTCATTGATGACCTATCTTATTACACTTGGGTTTATTTTCTGAAAAACAAGAATCTTGTCTTTGAAAAGTTAAAAGAGTTCAGGGACTTTACTAAAAATTAATGTGGTCAACCCATCAAGTGCCTTAGATCAGAAAATGGTGGTGATTCTTAGAATCGACCTTTTGAAGAATACTTGGTTCAATCTGGTAGTGACTGGAAACAGTTGGTCCCTCATGCCCCTCAATAGAATGGCATTACAAAATGTAAGAATCAGACGTTAGTTGAAATGGTCGGATGTCTGTTGTAGGCCAAAGATGTACCTCCCCACTTTTGGGTTGAAGTTGGCTATTGTGAAAACTATCTACTCAATTGCATCTTGACTCACATTGTTCCTTCGATGACTCCAATTGAACTTTTGTGTGGAAGGAAGACCTTAGTTGGCCACCTATGTGTGTTTGGATGTGTTTCTTGGGCTCATATTTCCAATGATTGCAAGAAGAAATTGGATGCAAAGATTCATGGTTGCATAATGATGGGTTACTCTAAATATTCTAAAGCCTATTGACTATTTGACCCTGTCAAATGATAGATCATTATCAAAATAAATGTATGGATCGATGAGAATTCTTTTGACATCAAGTTATTGAATGTTGGATTGGTACAGGACGATCACTTTGATGCTTTCTCCAACTTTGGTTCTCTTGTTACATTTTCCAATCCTTTGATTCAACAATCGAACTTTTCTCCTATTTCAACTAGACCATCAACTTTTGAGTTGACTGGTCAATCGATTTCTATTTCGACTGGTCTTCCACCTCCTTTGATTGAAATTGTTCTGACTTCTGATAAACCTTCTACAGTGAACAAAATTTCACCTCTTTCTTGTCTACACAAATGGGTTGTCAAGACTCTTTAAGCTATTGATCCTGATGTAGATGATATTTCTTTAGGCTGACAAACTCACAATCAAAAGAATCATGCCAATGTTTCTTTAATGACTTATGTGCTTGAAACCTCTGATCTTGTTACCTACTCTGATGCTCAAGGACAACTTGAATTGGAGTAGGTTGTGTAGGCAAAATGGATTCTTTGTTGAATAATTACACTTGGGATTTAGTTCCCAGAACTCAAGGGGAGAACGTTGTGAAGTGTCGATAGGTCTACAAGACCAAATTTATTGAGCATCATAAATCTCACTTGATTGTGAAAGGATTCTCTCAATAAGAAGGCATCGAATACACTGAGACCTTTGCTCCTATTGCAAAGATGAACTTTGTTCAATTTATTCTTTCTATTGTTGCTCAATTTGGATGGCAAATCCATTAGATGTATGTGAAGAGTGTCTTTCTTCATGGTGAACTATATGAAGAAATTTTCATGGAACAACCTCCTAGTTTTGTGATTGATTCTAACATGGTTTGTTGACTTCAAAATTCTATTTATGGTTTGAAGCAAGCTCCCAGAGCTTGGTATGATAAGATCGACAATTTATTTCTTCGACTTGGTTTCAAACATTGTGAATCTTATTATAATCCATATGTACTCCATACTCATGGAAAAACTTTGATTATTGTTGTATATGTTGATGACCTTGTCATAACTAGCAATAACATTGATCTCATTCTTATATTGAAGAAACAAGTTGTTGACTCCTTTGACATGACAAATCTTGGTATTCTGCATTATTTCTTGGGTCTTCAAGTATTATCCATGTCTGGTGGTTTTTTCATTTCTCAATATATGGATATTTTGACAAATTTTAAGATGGCATATTGTAAGCCATGTGGTACTCCTTTTCAATCTGGATTTAAGCTAAGAAAAAAATTTCAAACTTCCAAAGTTGATGCTACACTCTATCAACAATTGGTTAGCAGTCTTATTTATCTTTCTCACATTCAACTTGAAATTTCCTTTGATGTTATTGTTCTTTCTTGGTTTATACAGGATCCCAGAGAAATCCATTGGAAAGAAGTCAAACATATTGTTTTCTATCTCATGGGTATCGTTCATCTTGGTATCAAGTATTGTCAAAGTTCAAAATCATTGGTCAGCTTCACCGACTCCAACTAGGCAGGTGACATTGATGATCAGAAGTCCACTTTTGGCTGTGTTTTTCTTTATCACTAGACCGTTAGTTTGGTCATGCAAGAAACAGAAGATC
>SNQJ01S0107400.1:0-29658 GCA_010110895.2 Picea sitchensis
AAGATACAATGCTTCAACTGTCGAAAATATGGTCACTACAAGAACCATTATCTAGAGTTAAAGAAAAGGAAGGAAACAGACGAAGATATAGTTGTCGAAGAAAGGGAACCCTCAAAGAAAGTCAAGTAGGATAAAACAAACTTATTCTTCTAAGTAAGGGTAACAATATTCTTCAAAGCTCTTGTATATATCATGTTACATAGTTCATGTACATATCATGGTCCAGGTTCAACAATCAGGGACAAACATTCCCTAGGGTAAACTCATTCTCTCCATGTTGCACTATGACTAGTGCCGAAGGAATGGCCCAGTTAGGTGAATGGTCCGGGCTCAGAAATCAGGGACAATTATTCTTCTATGCTTGAGAAGAATAGTCCAGATAGTCCATGGCTGATGTTTTACTTTCCGAGGGTAGATGCTCTTCCAGATATCACATATGTCAGTGGAAGAATGGACCAGGTGACTCAGTTTATATCATGATATTGTTTCTATGCAGGTTGATATCATATGATATGATTGCTATGGAGATTGTATGTCTCTAGACAATAGATGTATGCTACTGTGGTGGATGTATTCCACTAGTTGTGACTATCTGTCAATGATTAAGTAGTCGTGTGCTACTTGGTGTGGTTGTGTACCATTGGATAATAGGTGTGTCCTACTATGAATAGACATAGTTGTGTTCTATTGAATGACATTGTTTTTATTGCCATGTAGACTATCAGTAGTGTTGAAAATGATTATCAACTAGATGGATAGTCATTGTGCTAGTGGACAGGCATTCTCCAGGTAGAAAATGGTCCAGGACATTTATTCTTCTAGGACGTATGTCTAGATTAGAAGAATAGTCCCTGTAGCCCATGGCGTGGCTTCAAGCATATGTTGGAATAGTTATTCTTCTAGAACATATGTCTGTATTAGATGTCAATGATTAAGTAATGCGGTGCTACTTGGTGTGGTTGTGTACCATTGGATAATAGTTGTGTCCTACTATGAATAGACATATAGTTGTGTTCATTGAATGACATTGTTTTATTGCCATGTAGACTATCAAGAGTGTTGAAAATGACAACTAGATGGATAGTCAATGTGTTAGTGGATTTATTATCTCTCCAGGCAGAAAATGGTCCAGACATTTATTCTTCTAGGACTTATGTCTAGATTAGAAGAATAGCCCCAGGCCCCATGGCATGGCTTCAAGCATATGTTGGAATAGTTATTCTTCTAGAACATATGTCTCAGATGAAGAATGGTTCTTGTATCACTGCGAAGTGAGTGACTTATTTAGCATCATGCCCGATTACTAAGATGGAGCATGGCTTCAAGAGATGATACTTGATGCTATCCGATGATATTGATAATGATGAGGGTGCTCGTGATTTAATCATGAGATGCTAATGTATGGCTATGACGATGCTACCCATTGAATGGTATGTCGCTCGTGACCATTGTTTTCAATACCTCCCTAGCTAGAGGGGAGTGTTGATATTATGGTAATGCAGTATTAACCTCCACATGTAACCTTGACAAGAATAAAATATTATGGGAAGCAAGAAGAACCCTAAAGCATTGTACATAACCCTAGAAGACAAGTTCCGCTTAAAGGAAATATTTACATTGAGTTTTTAGCCTCCGTATCGAGAAGCCTTAATGCCAAGGAGAAGCAATATAAATACAAGACGCCAGATCTCATTTGGACACACTGCTAACCAGATAAATGGTGGAGTGCGACCGTAGAAACCGAGCAAGTGTGCACAAGTCTGGAGAGTAGTTTCAACTTCATCTACTGCAACCTGTATTCTTGGCTTAGGCTTGGACTTTCTATTGGTTATGGTTTGACTTTATGCCTTGTGTGCTAGCCTGAGAGAGGTACACTACATTGATCGGCTATTAGGCATAGGGTTTTCTTCCTGCACTATTCTCTCATTAAGGTTAAGGTGCTCGGTGTTGGCTTCGACCTATGGTTGGGGACAATATTGCTATATTGTCTTATGGTTAAATCCAATATCATCTATTATTTTCTAACACTTTCATGGATCTTAGGACGCTGCAAATCATATACTTCTTAGCTTGAATAATAAGCAATGGATGCAACCATGTTAGATTTCATGTTCCTAGAGCACGATAAATCAAGTAAGCTCTCTTCGTGGCTCTTATAGTGTTTTAATAGAATTATCACCCTTCAACAAAGGCCTATATATTTCCTACAATTTGTTCTTTTCTAATGAGA
The DNA here is from genome assembly GCA_010110895.2 of Picea sitchensis. Taxonomy (NCBI): domain Eukaryota; kingdom Viridiplantae; phylum Streptophyta; class Pinopsida; order Pinales; family Pinaceae; genus Picea; species Picea sitchensis. The sequence goes on from SNQJ01S0107400.1 coordinate 2,231, forward strand.
TCTACATTGAACGTATCAAATGTGCTTGGGAATTTAAAAGATGTTGACTCCGATGGTTAAACATGATTGTGATATGCTCAATATATGAATCCAAGATGTAGTCCTCAAGCATCATATATAGATATTAATCGAAAAAATCTTCCTCATAAGTCCACAAAAATGTTTGATTGTGACATTGTGTATGGAGCTTTATATCATTATTTTTAACTCTCTTTCAAATTTCTTCAAAGAACAGCATCAGTTTATGTTTTTTTTTTTTTGTACATACAACCCATTGGAACACCACATTAGAAATTACAAAGCATGCTTATTATTTGTTTCGAAATTACAATTTATTTATTTCATGATTGGTTAAATTTTAACGTTGTAAATAATTGGGAGGGCAATATTTTTTTATGAATTGTATACCTAAGTTTACTCTTGTTTATCCATAGAAGTAAATATATTTTTTCAACATTTCATCATGGAATGGTCGGAGGTGTTGGAAACATAATTCGTTTATGGTTACCCAAAGAAGGAATATGAAACGCCACAAAACATAACCATTGTAGGGGAGTCCAAGAGACCTTTGAAGATGAATTGAAAGGCCATAATCATGTATTTATATATATCATGTTAATGATAAATGCAATACACGCTTATCTCTAATTCGTGTGTCCAACGATGGTGTCAGAGTGGCCTTGGTTCTTAGGCTTGATTTAATCTATCTATGGTAGTTATCCATAGTTGAGTGTTTCCCTTCCTCTAGTGAAACACATTTGACCTCTACCTTCTAATCTACGCATCCATTTGTTGCCTTCTAGTCTGCCTACCAATTTGTCTATGCACATATTGGTGTTAAATCCGAGCGTTTTAATTATTCTAAGTCTGTTAGTCCTTCCAACCAGTGTGTGTCCTATGCGCTTCTCTTGCATGCCCTCAATTTCACTCTTCCATCATTCACACCTGCAAACATTAATTAACATCAATCAATTATTCCTACCCATCGACTGCCCATGCACAAACCTTAAATCCTTGCAAAAACCCTAATTATGTCGACTATCACATCATTTTGTACATGCGATTGTTTAACCAAGTTGAACCTCACTATGTACACCGAATCCATTGTTTGTACGTCGAATGGTGAGCCCGACATGATGCACCATGCTCATGCCTAAAGCTCATTCTCTTCACGCCATTTGTTGAAGGGAAAACTTCCTTACCTGTGTACAGGTAGATCTCCTCAAAGATTTAGACTCTTAACTCTAAGACAAAGTGCTTATCATGTTCATCGACTTCCTTTTAGATCTAGGTGGACTAGTGTGTGAAGAGGAAGGAGAAAGAAGTACCTTTACCTGTCATCCCAGATGTCTGAAGCTGAGCTCCAATCTTCGCCGACAAGCCCCTCAGACAACAAAGCAAGGCAATACCACCACTTCCTACTCTACTAATATTAGTTTGAAATAGATCTATCTACTAAAGAGTCAAATTCATGTGAGTTTGAACACGAATTAGAAAGAAACCAAGCAAATTATATTAATGAGGACAAAACATTGCTTATAGCCATAGATGGATTATGCTAGCCACAAGTCCTCCCCTTTGTCTACCCCTTCTGCTCAAAGATCCACGATCTCGAATAGATGATAGCTTTCCAATCGATCAAGCCCCCATGAGATCACAAAAGTCCATTGCCTCCAAAAATATCTCACTCCAAAGACTACTTATAGATCATAAGTTTGGTGTGATTCTCCTTTTCCAAATCCTCCTTTCACCATTAGAAAGCTTGCTTATATACCTTTGGAGAGGCTTTAACCACTTGATATATCCTTGGGAAGTTGAGGATTTGCCTCATTTAGTTGAGGATCTGCCCTAAGATTGTGTTTGGACTAGGGATTCGAATCCAATGGCCTTCCAAGAATGAAAGGATCCTTCCCCCATTCATCTCAACAACTTAACTACTACCCATAATAGGTAGCTCTGGCCATCGTGAGCCTACAACGCTTCCCACAGGGCTTATAGCACCCTAAAGACACCAAGGTTCTCAAAGGGCCAAAGGAGCTTTATATAACGCTCCCAGACAGTGTAAAGGGGAGAGTCGGCACTCCGAGAAGAGGTATAGGCGAGCGCTCTCCTTCAAAAGCTTAGTTTTTGAGTGTTTTCAGATGGCAAAAGGTTCATGAGCCCTCACCGGGCTCATTTCTCCTCTTCCAAACTCAAATGTTTGGAGGTGTTTTATGTCCTCTACGTCGCTATAGGGTACCACATAGGCATCATGGCAAGATGCTCCCATTAACTCATGGCCAATTCCCAGAGCAAAATGCTTACACCTGCTTAATCTTGTAATGAACGCATTAATTTGGCGGCCATCAAAGTGTTATTTTTGTGTAAATGTGATTGCCTAAAGTATGAATTTAGAAGATGCAAACCGATAACTGAAATGTTTTGTAGACTTTCAAGCAAGGGTATATAGACGCAGAGAACCCGACAAAAGCTACACACAAACATCCAAATAAAGATACATGCTTCAAAACCCAAGGTGCATACCTATGTTTGGGTGGATCAAGACTTGTAAAGATAAGGGTCACGCCATAAACAATACTTCGATCCATAATTGTATTGATAAAAGGTATAGCCAATCAAAATACACCGTGGATCTATACTCCTATGAGATGACAAGACATGTTTCCACGACCAATACAAAGCGGATCTACAAAAATACTATATGTGTCATTGTTCAAGAGCAGAAACCCACGCTATCCGCAGCAAAGTATATATCATGATCACTCAACCCATGTATTCAACAAATTCCAATGTAGTACCTAATCTAACTATTATGTGAATAGGATGTTCGGCTGTCAACATGGCAGTAGAAACCACTTGATTACCTACGATGTAAACCGTTAACAAGCGCCAGGGAGATCACCATTAATGTCAATGATTCCTTAAGGTACCCTAGTACATCCCAACTAATGTGAATGGATGAGTTGAATCGAACATCCATGGAATCATACAATCAAGGGTCAATGATGTAAAACCCAATAAACAATGAGGAGCCCCTCGCATTGAGGCGCAAACCCAGCAATTAACCGTTTCTAAAGTCTAGTCCCCGATAATGTGTTGGAGCCGACAAGAATAGACTCGTCAAGGGGAGGGCCTTGATGTATCCCATCAACGACACGAAACAATATAGAGATGTAACCGGTGGTGATCAAATGAACATGGACTCGACATGGGTATTGAGACAAGATATTTGTGACGGCCGACTCTCGAGGCTGATATACTTCCCTTGAACACCGAGAAACGACAGCAGAAGCATGACATGGACCAAAGCTCGATGATGGATGCCGGACTTACGCCGTGACCCGCAGGAGGAAAGAAACTCAAAGGATTGGCTCGATGCAAAGGTTCAGTGGATTATAATACGTGCAAAAGACATTGTGCGTCGTGGGTTCAGGGGTGACTCTAAGAATTACTTCGTAATGTTCTCAAGAGACCGCTAGGCTTGCTTCTTTCAAATTTTCCCCATCCAAATAGATGAGAGTACTCTTTTTGATTTAACGCTCTCGAGGAGGGTAACACATGCCCGATATAACTCACCTTCATAAGTTCCTCTTCCTTGTTTAACAAACTGGAAGAAGTAAGGTTTCAACTCCATATGGGTATGTCGATGTTTCTTTTAACGAGTCCAAATACGTAAAATTCCACCACTAACCTGCATCGTAATTTGGAAAGGAATGAGAGGGAAGACAAGGTCTAGTTAGCGTACCCCAATAAAAAAAGATGGTCTCATTACTTAGAGGGGTTTCATGTAAGAAGCGAGGTCGCCCCCAAGATGTAGAGTCTCAGATAACAAGAAAACATAAGGTGATCGTGTTTACTCTCTAGAGGGAGAGTAGGATCGACCGATGATTGGATCGAATCAACCGATGATTGGATCGGATCAACCAATGGTGGACTTGATAGATTCGATGAAGCACCTTCGTGAGGAAGAGTGGTCCGACCGCAGGAAGGGATTGGATCAGTCATTTTGACATTCCTCAAAGGAGGAATGGAATTGACCGATACAAACCGATCGCATTCACTTGAGTTTCATTCTCCAAGGAAGAATGGGGTCGACGGAAACACCGTAACGACCGCTTTGCGTCACTCTTTGATGAAGAGGTCAATCGATGATTTAATCCTGTTGATTAGCTACTTGGGTTCGTGGTTCAATCGAGGAGAAAACAAGATTGACCACCTGATCAACCAAAATGACCAGGGATGGAACTGAATTGACCAATCCATCAACCGTAACGCATGGCCTGAGGAAAGTTTGATGACAACCCTTTGGAATTTGAAGTTTTTCCAAAGAGAAGAAGCCTCGCCCATGAGGGAAAAAGGTGAGTAATGATTACCTTTACATAACATGCAAGGGAACTTTGCAGTTTTCTTCTTCTTACCAACTCGAACATCACTAGTTGATCACAGATCATCGACACATGACCGGATAGAGGCCGATGATCTGGAGGACCACATTTCTAAGACCCCGGATAAGATTAGGGCAATCCCCTAAAGTGGTCACCCTACAAAGGCTTCTAAGGGAATTTGGGTTTTGGATTCTTCCTTTTAATCTTGTTGACCTCATCAACACCCCAATACTATTACCTAACCTGGTTTCTTAGAGCCAACATTTGATGTTGTCGGGGCCTTTATCCTTTTCAGTTCTCTTCTTCTCTTCTCTTCCTCGCTTCTTCTTCTCATGATCAACCCTCGCTACTTTGCTTTTAGAGCTTCTACCAGGTGAAGAAGGAGCAGCATGGTGAAGGAGACTTGAGGGTGAAGACAAAGGCTTAAAAAGTCGACATGAGGTTGATGTGTGGGTGGTGTATTGACATCCAAAGCATTAGGTGCAACTGAAACATTGGGAGGATTCGGGATCACCGAGTGGGGAACAACCAACCGGTAATCCAATATGAGTCTTGGAAGACCTGCTGTGGCAACATATGGAGGACCAAAGTTTCCAAATGAAGGAAAGGTATAAGGTCTCGTATCAAGGTCTCTCCATTGGTACTCCCTGGACTGAGGCCATCAACACTCCACTTGACCTGGTCTACTAAGTAAAACAAGCAACACATGCTATTAATCTAAGAAGCAATCAATCAAAAAAAAAACCTTCCCACAATAAAACAACTAATTGCGATGAAATCCAACGCCAGATCAAAATAGGGAAGGGCGGATAGAGAGGGTGGATCACACGCGCATGACCGCTTAACCTGACTACTGTGCCTTCCACGCAGTAGTTGTGGATTTAACCTCCAAGGATCCTGAGTTAGTTTGACCAATGTCTGTTCTATGTATAGTGAGACTTCCCTTCATCGCCACCTTGTGTGAGACCAAGATCATGGGCTACCAAGGTCACCAACTCTCAGAGTCAGCCCCCGGGCGTACAATGACAATCTAGTCTTAACGCATAAGCGTGATAACAAGTTCGAAATCAAATTGAAAGGTTCCCACACATAATCGTAGGTATACCTGACTCTAATATATGATCCACCACTACAAATGCTGAACCACCTGAGGATAATTCCCGTAACTCACCCATCGCTTAATTGCATAACCCCCTGTGAGAGGGGGATCCCAACAAGCCAACACGACAATCGGATTTGACTCTCCCTACCGCTAGTTATCAATTATGTTTGTTTGTAGTTTTGGAAAGTTATCCTTCAACCTATTCCAAAGCCCTACACTTAAACTAATGTAGGTTTGCTAACAAAAGATGTAAAAATGTCTGATAAATTTTAGTTAAGTGCTGATTTTAATGGTTGTTGTTTATCGTGAGGGTGTACGTAGTGAACCGATGGAATGATGACTCACCCCAAAAATATGCATGAAATATGATAAGCAATCGTTCTTTTCAATGAATACCTATTTAAGGGAAAGAGAGAGTCGTTTTCACCTATCAAACACTTGATAAGAAATGCCCTCAATCAATTTTTTTCTCAATCAATTTTGTTCTCAACCAAATCCAATATAATGCTACAACATTTCGGAAATGCAAAGCACATGCAAACTAATCATTAAGATACCTTTTTCGCTTGTATGCGAATGATAATCAATTTAATGCAAAATTTCTCCTCGCTAACTACCCCTTTCGTGATCAAGGAGATTCATACAAGAATATGTAGATTTCGCACAAACAACACACCTTTTTTTTTTTGGCGATCAAACAAGAGAAAGAAAACCAAAACACAAAAGGAAGGAGAAAGAGATTGGATCGATGACCTCAAAGAACCAAATGAGAAGATTCGCAGACTTCTAACATCCTTCACTAGAGTTCCCGCTCGGTCGGATAGGAGAGAGGAAGCAGGGGATCGATTTCAAGCCTCAACAAAGAAAACTCAAAAATAATGAAGAAGGCATAAAAATCTAAAAACAACATGGTGTTTACTTCTCAAGAGGAAGCATGTCAAAGGTCAAAGGAAGAATCAATGAATCACAAAGCAGCTCAACAAGTGAAGAAACAGGTTCCTGGACCTCCAAAAAATGGGAATTTTGAAGAGATTTGGGCAAGAGGGTCAAGGCCCTGGTAGAAGGCCACCAAAGCTGCTATAAGGCTCTCATTCAACACTTCTCTGTGGAGTGTTAGCACTCGGGCTAACATAAGGTGGGGGCTGCCAGCTAAACTCACAAAGGTCTAAAACCCAAAATTTTAATAAATTTTGATGTGTAAGTCAGCAAAGTGTGATGGGGTAAAGAGTCAATCACCAAGTGAAATTTATACTAAGGGGTGAACAAGGCCTAAGAAAACAAAGGGTAAGACAAGGCCTATAAGGAAAAACAAAACTAAGAAAGTTCCGATTCGATCCCCCAATGGACTCGCCATTGTTGAAGGAAAATCTCCCACAATCGTGCAGATCTCCTCAAAAGAGCTAGACTCTTAACTCTAAGACGTAGTGCCATCGCGTCAATACCTCTTTAGATCTAGGTGGACTAGTGTGTGAAGAGGAAGGAGAAAATAAGTACCTTTTACCCGTGTTTGTCCCCTCAAGACGCCCGAAGGAGTTCCAATCTTCGCTTCTTCTCGACAAGCCCTCAGAGACAAAACAAAGTACTCCACCACTTCCTACTCCCAATCGAGACAGTTTGAAATAGATCTATCTACTAAAGAGACAAATTCATGAGATTGAACACCACTAGAAAGAAACAAGCCAAGCAAATTATATAAATGAGGAAAAAACATTGCTACAAACAGATGGATTGCAACAAATAGCCAAGTCCTCCTCGTTTCAATTTTCACTCAAAAAGATCCACGATCCGACGATGATAGTTTCACTGGACAAGGTTCTCGATGAGATCATGGGTTTCTTGCCTCCAAAATATCTCTGCTCCAACACTACTCTATAAGATCATAAGTTTGGTGTGATTCTCCTTTTCCAACCGGGCTTTCACCATTAGAAAGCTTGCTTATATAGCCTTGAGAGGTTTTTTAACCACTTGAGATATCCTTGGGGAAGTTGAGGATTTTCCTCCTTCAGCTTGAGGATCTACCCTAGATCATGGCTGGACTAGGGATTCAACTAACCGCTTCCAAGAATGAAAGGATCCTTCCCCATTCATCTCAACAACTTAATCAACTGCCCAGAATAGGTAGCCTCAAAAGGGCCACCGAGCGCTACAATGCCCCTAGTAGGCTTAAGAGGGCTTCAACTCCTAAAGACAATCTCAACACCAAAGCACAAAGGAGCTTTATATAATGCCCTCTGCATTTAAAGAAGCTGAGCCGTCTCCATAAGGGCATGGGAGCGCTCTGCTTCAAAAGCTTAGTTTTTTAGTGTTTTCAGATGGCAAAGGTTCATGACTGGGCCGGGACTCATTTCTCCTCTTCCAAATCAAATGCTTTAGGCATTTTAAGTGTCCTTCGCATGTCGTTATAGGTAATAAACATGTGCATCATGGCAAGATGCTTCCATTAATTTTGCTAATAATTTGTGGCCAAAATGAGACATTTGCGACGCTTGTAATGACGACACTTGGCGACACTATCAAAGTGAGTATTTTTATGTGTAACACCCTTGTCACAGATTAATACATCAACATTCTTGTTGGTCCCCGGTTTTGATAATGTCCTTTGCCTATATTATATACCATCTACCTCCATTCATATGCCAGTACAACCCTTTTGACCTCATTACTTTTGACATAATCAACACCTCTTTACCATTTAAAAAGGTCACCTAAGGTATCTTTTGCATTTCAAACTATTTTTATGCACTTTAATGCTTAAATTGATTATGGGACTAATATCACTTGGGTTAGGTACCAACTCGCACCCGTGTAGGTACCAATGGAGCCGCTCGAAATCTGTGCGTTATGGTGTGCGTCATGGTTCGAATGAAGGACAGAAAGATTCACAGGCCAGCTAGAGTCATCACCACAGAGCACTTGAGAGCATAATGATAAAACTAGATCGATTACTCTTCACCATTCACACTTCTTGACACTAAGTGTCACAAAGATGTGATATACGTTTTAACTGATTCCACAATTATTCTTGGATCAGGGATCCGCTTGTTTTAGGCATCTTTGTTATTCAAATGTTATGAACAATGAGACTTCTATAAAAACACGTTCTCAGCCGAGAAATGTGTTACGACCGGGTTAATAATACTACCGTTGTTAAGCATTACTTGGTCGTTTTGTCGTTGTTATCGAATCCATGCTATGAACTTGCTGTCTTGAATAACTGTTGTTGGGCGTATATTTTGACTCGCCACATGATCTGAATAATCGCTTCAATGAGTTAATGAAGCCGTGGAGTTACAATCAGACCGTGATCGTATGATCTAGTCGGCTCATCGCTTCACTACCGGCTTGTGCCGCTTATTGGGCCTGCCAAACTGGTGCAAGTCGTTGCCTTAATTTGTAATAGATTTAGTTTGTGCTGTTATATCTTTAGTTCATTTCAAGGTTTTAGAACTTCTTGCATTAGATAGTATAGTACCACAGATTTAGCTTTGGCTTATCATAGTTTCAGTCCATTACAATGTGTTAATGCTTGCTTACACAACAGTTCAAAAGTTTCAGAATCATGTTTTATTCGCTCCTCAACGTAATTCAATCTCCGTGATCATATCTTTATGTTGGTGAATGTTAAACGCAAATCGATGCCCGTAGGGTTAGCATATGCATATGATTGTTTGGCTTTTCATTTTCACTTCAAACATAACTTAGAATTAGTATGCACTTTGTTTTGTTAGACAATAGTTGCTTTGCGTGCTTAGAACAATTAGGTTACAATTAGAACAAAAGGAGCTCCTCTGGCACCGCTAGCAGCATAATAATTGCTCAGATAGCATTAGATTTGTTTTGATGCTCAGAACGAATGCATTTTCGAAATTACTCCGTGTGTCATGACTTAAAACTAAAATACCATGGTAGATGGTGGAACATAGAGGTAGAATGATTTTGTAGAATCCACGCTTTTGAATAGAAATATGATCAAAGACGAGTACAAGACTGTTTTTCTGTTGATGTTTTAGATAGGAAATGCTCAGTTTTTAAGTTAGTCATTAAAATTAAAGTTCTTAGAATAGGTGTGTGTTTTATCTTAGGATAGCATTCAAATAAAGACTAGACGCTGGCCTGCACATACTATGTATCACCGTTTACCAACCCCGGGTTTGACGATTTAGTTTCCCAGTCACTAAAAAGTTTCAATTTAGCAAATGCGGAGACATTTTGGCTTACTGTCGGGGAGTCAAGCTTAAAGGGTAAGAAGACAAATTGTTTTGATTAGTTTTGGAATGCACTTATTTTGGTTTGGTATGTTAGCAGGTTTATAGTAAGAGAAGCTGTGGAAACAAAAAAAGGGTGAAAACCAAAGATATCGGGCTCACAGTAATTAAACTCAATCTTAGTTTTTCTATTGCACTTTTAATATGATTAAGGAGAAATAGAGATCCTGGGAGGTAGATTTATAAAAAATACAAAACCCCAAAAAGAAGAGAGACCTCCACTCAAAGAGCGAAAGAAATTGAAACTGAAATTATGGCCGAGAAAACAGTAGAACAAATCCTAGAACCATGAAACACCATACATCAACAAACTCAAAATTCTAGTGATCCAAACTCTGGATGACACAGTTGACCCAGAGGAAATACACAACCCGCTCAGGAACCCTAACTATGTAATTTCACAGATAACCACTACAGCTGTGACATTGAAGGCCATAGGGACCTCAAAAAGACCAATAGGAGATAAACTTCTGACAAAAAGAATCCATAAAGGTGGGATTTCACACCCTCACTAAAGAAAGATCGAATTGTATATACACCATTCTTGGTAATCCTTTCACCATGGGAGATAGAGGGAGAAACTTACATGAGGATCTTCATATTGAAAATGAGGGGGAGGACAAGCAGAGAATGAGGTAGCATCATAAACCACCTTTGGATTTCCTATTTTGGACATAGCCCTATCGCTCAAGGAAAAATATCCCACCAAGACGCCTAACCTTCCATGGGAAATGATATGAGGGACCCGTGATGTCTTTCTCGAAGTTCGACATCCCGGTATGTGAGTTATAATTATCTCCAAGATGCACATAAACTGAAGTTGTTTCCTTCTACCCTAAAATATTTTGCATTACACTGGTTCATGAGTTTGGGAGAATACAAGATTAGATCTTGGGAAGATATGAAGACAAAATTTTTAAAGAAGTACTGGATCATCATAGTAACCAAGGATTCTCGAAATGACATCTTCAAACCGCAACAACAAGAAGAAGAAAGCCTTCGAGGATTTTCTAGAAAGATTCATCTTTACCCTTCAAAATCTAAATACACTGATCTCCATGAGGAAGCAATCAAGACTCTTTTCTTGAAAGGAGTTTTGAGGAATACATCGATACCCTCAATTTAATGGTTACAGGAGACATTTATCAGAAAAACTTTGAAAACAATTTGTGAACTCAGAACTTACTCAAGAAGTAAAGGTAAAGTTGCAAAGAACTTCAGAGAACCGGCCAACAAGAATACCAAAACATCTACATCTGGTGGAGTTACTAAAGTAGAATTGTGTCCTTGGAAAACTTTTAAAACACCAAGTAGGAACAATTGGCTCTCAACCAGACACCTTGAAGATTAAGAAAAGCAGAAGAAGAAACTCGGCCCCTCAAAGATATTTTGCTCAAAAATGCAGAAAAAGGAATCTTTTACGAGAATGTCCTTTGGACAATTTTTCTGTATGTGCAATATGTACCGAGAATCATAAAACAGAAGACCGGCCCATCCTTACCTGGATCGCAAGCAATATTTAAGGGAGTGGAAGCTCCAGGGACTCAATCAAGACCTAAGAAGCCTTGGCAGCATAGGAATCCAAATACAAATGCATATCAAGAACCACCCCACAATCTTCCAGCTACTATTATCTACTCTTCTCTCAACAACAACAACACCATCGGAACCGCCAAATCGCCTCCACAAAATGTCTCCTCAAGCCACTCTCGGGTACTGGGATGGAGAAATCCAAACTTTGGGAATAACCAACCGCAGCATACAGTACCAGTTCCTCAGAATCCATACACACAAGATCCTCCAAACTTGCAACAATTATTGCCAGGTTTTACTCCCCCTCCATTACAACAAGCACGCCGTTTTACTCCACCTTCCTTGCCACCCATTCCACAAACCTCACAGCAGTCTCAGAATCCACCACGGCCTACCATTCCCGCCTGGCCAACCCATTCCAAATCCGAACTTACGTGACCACCCCTACCACTTCATAATGCCGATTTTAACTATCCAAATTTTACAACATAAATCCCATTTCTATACAAGAAGTACAACCGAGATCCGAAGGGTTTTTAAATAAAATCACCAAAACAAAATGTACCTAAAGGTAATCACAAGAACATGAAGATGAGCCCGGCAGATAATTTATCACCGAGATACCCCTCAGATGTTATCATTCAAAAAGAAGAGAGAATCAATCACACTTAACACAACCTCGTTCCCAAAGAGCCTCCTTTTCCGAGAGGCTGCTCATTGAAAACCAATCATACAATCTGAGCTTGACATTATGACCGAATCGAGAAATGTCTGTGGTTAAGATTCCATTGTTACAGTAACTGGGGAGATGTCCCCATCTATTCCAAACCATCAAAGAAATCAGATCAAGAAACTGTGATCTAAAACAAAGATCCACCCACAATACATCCAGTAGGACAAATTGGCTAAATTATATTTCTAAACACCTAAAATTGTAAAGTATGCCAACCTGTTGAAAACCCAATAGTTTCAGGGACCATCAACAATGTATCTATTGGTAATACTTTAGTGGATTTAGGGTGCAACCATTAATATAATTTTAATGACCAACAACACAAAGGAACTGCTATAATTAGACCAATTTCAAGGTCCTACTCCTACAAGATTTGAACCGGCAGACGTAACTACCTATAAAACCTACTGGAATTCCTGATGACATCCTTGTGACTTTAGCTTCGTGGGATTATCCTGTGGACTTCATGATAACTCATTCAAAGGATCCCACAAAAGGGAATCCAATCATTCTAGGGAGACCTTTGGTTGGCCACAACCAATGCTTTCATCGGATGTCATGGAGACATGTTCATCAAATGGCATTTCTTCACGTAAACTTACTCCTCGTTTCCAATCAGCCCTACCATAAAGAATTATGTCAAGTTGAAGTGTCCTTATTTTCAGAATGAGGATGAGGAACCTTATTCTCTGTTGATGAGATCCATGCACTTCAAGAACCCACCGAAGATGACATTTAAGTCGCTTTCTCAGAACAGAAAATGTTGAGTTTCACTCACTCCATTCAGAATATGACTGATTTTCCGAGAGGATTTTCGTGAACTAATATTTATTTTCTTTATTTTCACCATCCATGGTTTTCACCGTCAACACACTCATGGCCATATACCATTCTAGTAGAACTTAGCCCGTGTAGATGTCTATACATCAACTCGAATCGAAAATTACCAACAAGAACAATTGACAAAACTTTTGAAAGAACAATTAGGGGCTTTTGCTTGGGAATACATTCATATGAAGGGAGTACACCTTGACACTTGCATTCACCACATATACATCCAAACAGGGATGACCCCGCTAGACAGCCACAGAGACGATGAATCCAATCCTAAAAGACTTCGTAAAAGAAGAATTGCAGAACTCATTAATGTTGGTTTCATTTATCCAGTCTTAACAAGAAGTGGGTTTCAATTTCTCAGGGTGGTACCCAAGAAATTAACAGTGGAAGTGGAGGATGTGTGTAGACTTTTAGGAGTCGAACAAAGCAACCCCGAAGACTATTTCCCTAATCTCTTCATAGATCAGTTTGATACTATTGGAAAAGATATTTCTTTTCCCCGGATGGATATAGTGGAGCAACCAACTGGGGATTAGTCTCTAGTAAGACTGTGACAAGACAACATTCACATAACTCGGGGCACTTATTCCTATAAGGTGTTGCCTTTTGGATTATGTAACGCCTCTGCAACATTTCAGAGTCAACTCTGGTGTTTTTTCTGACTTGATTCATGACTGTGGAGGTTTACATGGATGATTTTATCGTCTATGGTAACACCTTCGAAGAAGCTTGAGTAACCTGGAGAAAGTTTTGATTCGCCAAGAATCAAATCTATCCTCAGCCATGAAAAACTAACTCAAGGGATTGTGTTGGGTCACCATCCGTCAATAAGGAATCAAAGTAGACCCAGCAAAAAAATTGAGGTAATCCTTAACCAGCCTACACCATGTACACAAACTAAGTTACATAGTTTCCTTGGCGCTTCAAGATACTATCGTAGATTTATTGAAAACTTCACAAAAAGTAGCCACCCCATGTTTAAACTGCTGACAAAAGGATACATAATTTTGTTGGGATGATAATTGTCAGTGTGATTTTGAGGAGTTAAAAGCAAACCTGTCTATGGCACCTATTCTCTGAGGGCCAAATTGGTCCCTTCCTTTCAATACATCTCTTCAACCGACGCCCCCGACACTGCTTAGGGAGGAGTGCTTGGGCAAAAGGAGAACCAATCTACTTTACCAGCAAGAAATTAACCCCCCCCTGAATTGAACTACACAGTTGACAGAGAAAGAATTCCTGGCAGTAGTTCATTCCGTCAACAAATTTCACCACTACATCAATCGATATGAGGTTTTGTACACACCGACCACTCTACAATCAGATTCTTTATGAACAAACCACCACCACCGGTAGAATCACCCGATGGCTTTTGCTTCTCCAAGAATTCAACATTACCATCGCTGATCGGCCAGGGAAAGAAAATGTAGCTTATCTTCTTCTTGTATTCCCAGATAGTACCGGCATTCAAAGGACGAAGATGACCGATGAACATTTGTTTGTAGTAGCTACAAAGACCCCTTGGTTTGCAGACACAACAACAAAATTATCTAGCCACAGGAAGGTTGCCATCTCACTTATCGCCTCCACAAAGAAAAGAATTATCCAACGAGTGCTTACTATTCTTGGGTGGAAGTGATCTCTTCTATACAAAAACTGACATGATTATTAGGAGATGTCCGTGAAGATGAAATTCCTGAGATCTTCTAGGCCTGCCATGATGGGCCATGCGGAGGACATTCCTCTGACAAGAGAACAACATACAAAAGTCTCATAAATGATACCATTACCTAATCGCTCAAAGATGCAACCCAAATATGTAAGAAGTTGTGACGTTTTGTCAAAGGATGGGAAGGCCCACCGCAGTTGCATCTAAAATGCCCTTACGCATAAAAGTTGTAATTGAACCATTTGGATAAATGGGCATTAGACTTTAGAAATAATTGCTCCAATGTCAAGGAAGAAAAGTACATCTTGGTGTGTGCAAACTTTGTGACCAAGTGGGTAGAGGCAGAATCCCTATATCGTGCAACGGAGAAATCAATGATTGAGTTTATGTATGAAGAGATCTTTACCCGCCTCGGTGTCCCACGAGAGATTGTCACGCACTGCTGAGCCCAATTTACTTCCAAATTGATGAAAGAACTCATCGACAGATATGGGATCAAACATCAGAAGTCCTCCTCTACCATCCACAAGCCAATGGGCAAGTGGAATCGACAAACAAAGTTCGAAGCAATTCGACCAAGACCATACACTTGCATCATAAAGATCAAGTGATAGACTTCCGTGGCTTTTATGGGCATACCCTGACCACGGGAGGAAAACAACTGGGTCATACTTCTTACGAAATGGGTATTCAGAACAAATTCTTCTTCCCTTAGAGTTCCAGATCCATACATTCTGTTTAGCAGCAGAGTTGGGGTTGGTTTTGAGTGAAGCACAGAAACAAAGGTTCATGCAAATTAATGAGTTGGGAGAAATGAGGCATGATGCTATTCAAAGAACCATCCTCGTGCAAAACCGCAGTAAGTGGCATGACAAATATATCAAGAAAAAGCATTTCAAACCAGGATATTGGGCACTACTTTTCGATTCAAAATACAAAAATTTAAAAGGGAAACTTACAACGAGATGGTTGGGACCTTACGGAATAGAAACTCAAGCTTTTTGATAACGGTTCTGTTAAGATTAAAACCATAGATGATTCTGATAACTCCTTTGTAGTGAATGGACATCGACCGAAAGTGTACAACAAACCTCATTAAAAGATGATTTCTTACGTGAAGTGGC
The DNA here is from genome assembly GCA_010110895.2 of Picea sitchensis. Lineage (NCBI taxonomy): Eukaryota > Viridiplantae > Streptophyta > Pinopsida > Pinales > Pinaceae > Picea > Picea sitchensis. The sequence goes on from SNQJ01S0107400.1 coordinate 17,879, forward strand.
CAAACGTAATCAAGATAGTAGGATGAGATTCTTCCTCCTCGCCCTGATCATGCATAATCGCTTAAACTCAGAAATAGTAGAATTTTAGGAAAAGAAAAATCAAATAATATAAAAAGAAAAAAAAAAACATTTTTTTTTTTTTTTTTTTTCTCGATGTTGTTTTTGTTTTCGGGCCATGTGCCCTCTAACGCGTAACTCCAACTCACAACAAATAAGAAGGTGGTATTGTTTTATTTCTCATGAGATTTCATCGCGATGGCTAACTTGTTACACTGTGTAAATTTGAGCTTGTTTGTTCCCTTCGTTTGCTCATTAAAATGAAAGGGGCATTTATCATGAAGGATTATTCTTTACCAGACCTGGTGAATTACCATGGGAAAGAAACCCCTTGGAGTCTCTTTGGCATTTCCTTTAGACTCTCTAAATATGAGGAAGCTATGAGCATGAACTAGCTTGGGCACATAAACTACTGCTTGTGTTTACTGTCCTGAAAATTATGATTGCAAAGTCTTTTTCTGCACTCGTGTTGATGATGTGGAATAATGCGCATGGGTCCACCTTTCAACAATTCACTCCATCTATCGCCATCTTATCCGGAGTGAGATTAGAGACCATTTAGCACCCTGGACTCGGCATGCCTCAATGGCAGATTTCCTTGCTAGCGCTCATGGGAATACACCAATGTCTCTTGGTTGATGGATCCTAAAGGTGACTCGACACCAACACCTCTATTCATACCTGCTAGGATGTGCTATAGGTACCTGATAAAGGCCCATTGACATCAGTTCCTCGCGATCTGCTAACGAGATTCATCAATGGTCGGTAATCCGATGATTTCGCTTGTGTTCGAATTCGCAATATCTATTCACACATTCAGACTTGTACCAAGAATGAAGCTTTGAAGTTGATTGAAGACATGATTTCAATGATATTTTGCAAGACAGAACAAGAAGCCAAGTTCAAGGGTCATCCCTCATAACTGCCATATCAGAAAGTTTTTCCTCGTGAATGGTATTAGTTGTTCAAATTCTTCTACAAAATCCTGAATGTTCCAGTGGTACCAACCAGTACCAGCACAAAGTTCATAAGTTACAGGTTCATAAGAAAGACCAGAGAAGCTACAACTTTCATGCTTTCAAATCTAGACTTAGCTCAAAAGATGATTCCACAACAAGACTTGGATATCGATGGAGAGGTAATATAGCTCAGATTAATATTCCAAAGTTGGTACCACCAAGCATCACTGCATAGTTCTTCGCCATAGGCATCAAAAGGACCGTGAGCAGCTATAATTTTTGCGTGCCTTCAAATTCGGACTTAGCCTCAAATGATAATTTCACAACAAACTTTGCATAATGGGTAAAGGTAATGTAACTTAGGTGCGCATAAGTTCATATCGATTGATTGTATTAAGTTGCATACCAATGTTTGAATTATGAGTGCCTTAACCACCCCTTAACATTCCATCATTTCTACGATTGGTACCTAATTACCGAACCTTCATGGCATTTCTCGGGTCATGAACATCCACCATAACCGGCACTTATTTCAATTTGACTTTATTATAATGACTCTACGCCCTCGTACGATCGCCATCATGATCCGACACTCTATTTCATTCCACAACAATTCAAATATTTCATACGATTTCGGCCAATCGCTCCTTTCACCACATTCCTATCGTGATTCTCCCCCTTTCACGCTTCCTCGTCACTAACCAACCTTCGCTACCACCACTTCCCGTGCCAAGAAGAGCTTGCTGGTTGCCAACCGTCACGAACTTAAACCCAGGCCGACCGAAGCCCCCTTCCTAATATATACAATGAGAAATTTTCAAGCAAGTCGGGTGGGAACCATTTCTAAAAAAATTCAATGGGTAGAACGACGCCATCAATTTAGCCACCAAGAGACCGCATTTCGATGGTGAGACTGCTAAGGTGGGCGAATTTGAGTTCGTGGTCACAGAGGAGTTTATTATGAGGGCGATTCGCTTACTCCACCACAAAGTTAGAGGTGTATGAAGGGGCAACCCGTGGACAATGAGCTCTGCGTGCAATTGTTAAACCCCAGTACCGGAACACAAGATGGACCGAGGGAACGTCTGCCGTCTGCTAGAGCCATTGGGGCAGCGCAGGTGTTGGTCATCCTTCAGCGTTATTTAACATGCAAGGGTCGATACACCATTATCTTCACCTGCCACGCCCGACTTCTACTACACTTCACAGATACCTTGCTGAACGTACCATTTCTCCTGTTAAAAAGTTTGAAAAGAATGGCCGAACAGGTCCAAAGGGTTAGTGAGTTTAGGGGAGTCTATTTCACTTCGGCTTAGTTAAGATTTTGATTACATTTGCACCGGGCTAAAAAGTAAGATACTTGGGACCTCGGCCGCTAAAACCCTCGCCGCCTACCAAAGCTAAAAGGGGAAGCCTGCTGTCTCTTACCAAAAAGTCAATTCAAGAAGATAAATAAATTCAAGACCCTAACTAAAGACTCGGCTGAGAACCCCGGAAACCAACCTCCAATCGATGACAAGGTAGAAACCAATGTTGAAATTGGGAAGGCCACCACAACCACCGAGGCAAACATTACAGTCCTCCTCGCTGTCGATACAATCGGCGGAGGGGCTAGTTGAGCCAATTGATCACCCTAGGAGGAACCCAAAGAGAAAACGCAAAAGTGTATTGACGGGGATGGATGACTGAATACCCAGCTATCCCATGCAAGAAAGACTAGAAAGCATAGATGGTCACGAGAAGGCCCCAGAGCCATCTGAGATAAACTGGACGTTTTCCCAGCTCATTCGAAAGAATCGTGAGGACCACCGGACAAAATTCCTACACCCAAGAAAAATTCACAGTGTATCGAACTGGCCTGTGTACCAACCGCAGACTTCGCTTCAGCCAAGCGAGTTCACCCCGGAACCCCATCCGCTGACACTTCTACACCCAAAATCGCTCATCTAGGACTCCACTGACAACCAGAAATCAGCCCCGAAATAACTATGACCCAACCGGCACCATGAGCACCTTATCAGCTTTACTCCCGAATCTGGTTTAGACCCACACCTCGAGAATTCCACACCCCTGTTCAAAGTCCCTAAGAACTCACGCATGCATCGAGCCCTTCACCACAGCTAGGGCAAGACCAAACAATTGAAACCCACTACGACATATCCTCCAGTCGACCCTTGAAGCCAATGGTGACGAAAATAGAGAGCAGGAACAACAGACTAAAGGAAAAAATTGCATGAGTACCGTGTACAGGACAGACATGTTAAAACCGAAAACAAACTCCTGAAGCTCGGGGTGACCCACCTTTTGTCAAAAATCGGAAGGCTAAAACAGAGGAAGAAAGATATTGTCAAAATAAACAGGCAGCTTCAGAGGATTTCTAAGAAGCATGTGATAATCAACAGGGTCCTTAAGAGCAGCGAGGGAATCAAGAAGCAGGGAGAGTTCACAGACAGTCGGGTTGTACCGGGCCGCAACTCCCGTGATGGTCACTAAAAGTTTTTTATTTTTGTTGCCCGAGGACGCGGGAAGAACTTTCAAAGGTGGGGGTATGTTAGTCCCCTGCCGACCCTCTCAAGCCGCCTGTTATATACCATCTATCTCCATTCATACATTCAATTCCTTTGACCTCATTTGATACTTAACACTTCTACCGAAGCGGCTCAAGGTATCTTTGCATTTCAAACTATTTTATGCACTTTAATGCTCTAAATTACTATGTGACTAATATCACTTTGGTTAGGTACCACTGCTATTTTGGAATAGGATGCCGGTACCATGTACCAACTCGCACCCGTGGAGGTACCTCGGGAGCCGTTCGAGAGTCGTGCATTATGGTGTGCGTTATGATTCGAATGAAGAGCAGGAAGGTTCACAGGCCAGCTGGAGTCATCGCCATAGAGCACTTGAGAGCATAATGATAAACCTCGATCGATTATTCTTCACCATTATTACCCTTTGTGACACTACGCGTCACGTAAGATGTGATATAATGCTTTAACCGATTCCACACTATTCTCGGATCGATCCGCTTTTTTTAGGCATCTTTGTTATTCGACCGTTATGAACAATGAGACTTCTATTAAAACCCGGAATCACTCCTGAGAACAGGTTACGACTTACTAATACTTCATCGTTGTTAAGCATACGGTACGCTTTATCGTTATTGAACTATGCTATGAACTTATGCCTTGAATACAAACTGTTGTTATGATATTTTATAATCGCTATATGATCCTCAATATTGTTTCATCGAGTTAACGCCGGAGTTACACCAGACCGTGATCGCATGATCTTAGCCTTGGCCCAGTCGCTTTCCATGTCAGTTTTGTTCCGCTTATTAAATTCGCCAAACCGGTGCAAGTCGCCGCCTTAATTCTGCAATAGATTTAGTTTGTGCCGTTATAGCTGCCTACTTCAAATATCTTAGAACTTGCATTAGAGGTAGCTTAGCGTCACAGATTTAGGATTTTGGTTTATCATAGTTTCAGTTCATTATAGTGTGTTAATGTTTGCTTACACGGCAGTTTAAAAGTTTCATAATCGTGTTTATTCGTTCCTCAATAGACTCAATTTCCAGACTGTTATCTCTTTACGTTGGTGGATGTTAAACGCGGTACTGATGCTTGTAGGGTTAGTATATGCATATGATTGTTTGGCTTTACTACCTTCAACATAACTTAGAATTAGTATGCACTGTGTTTTGTTAGACAGTAGTTACCTTACCTACTTAGAACAAGAAGGCGCTAACAAAAAGGAGCTCCTGTACCCGCTAGTAGCATAATACTGCTTTTCCTCAGAGATAGCATTAGACGGTTTTGGATGCTCGACGTATGCAGCTTTTGACACACCCTCGCGGTGTCGCGACTTAAACGTAAAATGCTCATGGTAGATGGTTGAACATAGAGGTAGAATGATTTTGTAGAACTACTCTTTTGAATAGAAATAACAGTACCAACATCAGAGTACAAGACTGTTTTTCTGTTGTTGATTTAGATAGGAAATGCTCACTTTTAAGTTAGTCATTAAAATTCAAGTTCCTAGAATAGGTGTGTGTTTTATTCTTAGGATAGCATTCAAATAAAGACTAGACACTTGCTTGCACATATACCGTATCAAATAAGTTTACCAACCCCGGTTTGACAATTTAGTGTTTCAGTCACTTAAAAGCTTCAATTTAAACAATTTTTCTACATTCAACTCGATGGTTTGCCTCACGCCTCGGCCATTGCACCTCACACTACCATCGTTTGGGTGTAATCCATTCACACACTATCATCGTGCCCACTGATTGATTATTGGTTGTCTCACATCACCAAGAAGTTATCCACTGCGAACTCGTTCCTAGACGTGGAGTATGTCGTAGAGGCACGGTGCTAAAATGTGCCAGCTTGGAGTTTGAATTTTGACTGATGTTGAGGTCGCCCTCGTTATTTTCTCTTTGAAACTGACACAATTTACGAGTTTTCAAGTGATGGTTTCACTTCCCTGACCCACTAAGTCGAACACATCACCATATTATTGCATATTTGGATGGTGTGGAGATCATCCAAAGAAAATTTTCCCTTTAGAGGTTCAACTTTGGAAGCTAGATTTCATATATACAGTGCCTCACAAATTCACAGTTCTAAAGACGATGTGAAGCCACACTCGCAGGGAATCAAAGAAGTTAGTAGTTTTCTACTAGGGCTCTCACGTGTTGCTTGTGCATTACACTACAGTGCAAGCTCTGTGCAACGGTACAAGCCACACTAAATATCTAACAGAGGTCCATGTGTAGTCATATGAGAGGAATTTGAGGTCTCCTTGAAGATCTTACCAAGGAGCTTATTTAAAGTCATAGACTTATTTTCATTGTTACGCCCATACATCATCAAAGAGTTGGTTAATCATTCAAGACTACCAGCGCTGCGAGCTGTTGGATTGGTTATGCATTTGAAATTGCACTTGCATTTTCCCTTGTTGTATGGGGATTTTCTATTGGTACTTTGTTGGTGCTTTCACTTTACCAAGTGATAGCTCTCGCTTCTACTTCTGGTAATAGGTCAACCTCGAACGGGACTATGTATTTACTTATTTTCTCTATTGGAGATTGTTCGAAAATTGTGTTTCTCAATAAACCATGACAAGATTTTGAATATTTCACATGGTCACGTTGAAGAGGACTTTCTGAAGATCATAAAGAATAAAAAACATTGACGACACATTCACTAGAATCAAGGTATATTTGTGTAAATTTACTTGTGTTTTCTCTGTAAACGGGTGCATTTTCAATAGAAGCCGACGCCCTGCATTTTTTGCTTGCATTTTTTAGTCTGATTGTTGAAGGGTGAAGTTGCAAGAAACCCTTGAGGTTTAATTCTATCTTTAAAATGGCTCGACTTGAGGAATTGTTAGAGTTACTGAACACTCTAATCCTCTCTTTCGTGGACACTATGGTCACCACTGACAAAGCAAGTCTACAATTTGTTATGACATGCTTGCAAGTTTCACAAGTCGAAGGGACTGCTGCAAACTTAGACTTGACTTCTTAACAATGCACTTGAGCGAAAGAATCTTCAACAACATTTTGAACTAGTTTTTGTTGATAACTCTCTTTTCGATGATGATGCCAGATTCAGATTTAAGCATAGTACAACTTCCTCTTTCCAAGTAGATCATGAGACCTTGGGAAGAAATCAAGCACAACAAGCATAGAACAAGTATCGTATATGAAAAGGAAGTCACCTTTTATATTCCGGACTATACCAAATCGATCCAATTCCAGAGTGTTGGATTCCTTCAAGAAGGTTCATATTCACCTACTCCAGTTCAATGCTCGAATTGTCCACATGGAAGATCAATGCTTGAATCTTCATCCTTGCGAGCATTGTGGAAAGCACAATCATCCCTCAGATAGGTGTTCCAAACACAAGACAACTGCAAGAGTAATGAACCACGATGGGTGGATCACTTCTTGGCGATGGTCATCAATAGCCAAGAAGATATCGTAGTCATACCATATAATTCACTCTTGAGTATTAACACATCTTGCAGTGAAATGATTTGCATCTTCTCACATTGTCCTTGACAAGAGGGAACAAGATCAGTGATTAATAGTCGTGCTTCAAGTTTTGAAGTCGTATCAATCGAGCTGTAACAAGTGAGTGTGACAAGCAAGCGTGATTGGTTTGTGGTTTTATTTAAACCACCACTTAGTATAAAACTTTTAGCTTTTTCTAAACAATAGCTTATGGTCATATTTAAACCAACATTAGAGAGCACTTCCACTTAAGAAAAGACATCCGCTTCAACTTCTAGCTAACTTAGGAAACATTTCGGGAACCATTGAGCCTAGAGCCAAGTTTCAGAGTTTGTGGTCATCCTTAAGCCACCAGATTGGTTTGTGGTCTTCCTTAAACCACCACCACCATTTAGTAGAAGACATCATCTTTTACTATCCATTTGCTTTTTGGTCATCCCAAAACAACTAGATCCATTGGCAACTGCACACTTCCATACTTCATCTCTCTTCTTGGAATCATATACACCCCTTCGGATTAAGGGGGGGAATGTTGGAAATGTAATCCGTTTAGGATTACTCGAAGAAGGAATATGAAACATCACAAGATGTAACCATTGTAGGGAGTCCTAATGACCTTTGAAGATGAATCCAAAGGCCATAATCATGTATTTATATATGTATCATATTAACGATGAATACAATATACACTTATCTCTAATTCGCGTGTCCAACATTTGCAAGGGAGAGGGGATTCAAATCCCTCTTGGGCACCAGGCACAAGCCTCTAGGGCTCCCTTAAAATCCTTGAAAAAATATGAGTTTTCTGCATTTGCAAGATTGTACCTGTCAAATTGGAGACCAGGGGGTTTCAATCCCCAACCTGCCCCCTTCTCCCACTAAGAAAACATAAATTTCATACAAAAAAAAAAGCAATGGAGGGGGGTTGAACCCATGATATCCCCTCCAAAACTATATTCGAAAAACCCACTTTGCACAAAAAAAATCAAATTTGGGTGAGCCACTTTAGCACCATCAATTTCCTGCATGTAGTGCCTCCTCTCCTTTGCCACCTCTGCCCCAAGCCGCAACCTCCATCCTCCGCGAACATCCCCGAGATCCTCTCTCGACCACCCCAATCATTGCCTCCTCTCCACGTTGAGCCACCTTTGCTCCACCCTCGAGATGGGGGTCATCTTTCTGCACACGACAACCTCCTCCCTCTACCACCTCTCGGACACCCAAATCCAAACAAAAATCAATGGAGGGGTTGAACCCACATCTCCCCTCCAAAACTATATGTGAAAAACCCACTTTGCACAAAAAAAATTCAAATTTGGGTGAGCCACCCTAGCACCATCAATTTCCTGCACATAGCACCTCCTCTCCTTTGCCTCCTCTACCCCAAGCCGCGACCTCCATCCTCCGCGAACATCCCCGAGATCCTCTCTCGACCACCCCAATCATTGCCTCCTCTCCACGCCGAGCCACCTTTGCTCCACCCTCGAGAGGGGGGGTCATCTTTCTGCACACGACAACCTCCTCCCTCTACCACCTCTCAGACACCCAAATCGTGCTCCTAACCCCTCTGCATGTAGTCAAACAACTCCACCCTAGCTACCTCCTCTCTAGGCCACTTCCTCTCCACTCACGCGAAACAAATAATCGCCTCCACCTGTCATGCTACCCCAAAATGCAAGGGTTTGGGGCCACGGGATATTCCTCATCTTGAGGTGGTTTTTTCATGCAAGAATAGTCAAAACAACCATGGGGAAATGTACAATCCATCCATGGCATTCATTCTTGCAATTCATCCTAGATTTTAGTGAAGCATTATGAGGTCATGGACCCTTGACTAGGAACATGTGCCAAAAAGGGAGGCCTCTAATTGGGGCATCTTGTGCCACCAATTCCAACAAAAGGAAACCCATTTCAACTATAGCCATGTAGATATATAACACACTGTTGTTCTTGAAATTCTACCCATACTTTAGCCTTAATTTCAAATCTTTCCCTGATCATCCCTCCAACCAACGCTTTCTTGTGAACCATTTTGGGGCCATATCTCACTCATCTCGAACTCGATTTGTGCCAAATAAAAGGCAAAGGAAATCTAGTGAACAGAGATACAACATGAAGGCATAAAAAACCATATTTGTGGCTATTTGGTATGAGGGGACATCCTTCCAAGTGTTTGGGATCAAGGCTCCCTTCACCAAATCAAGCTTGGGTTGAAGCCTTCCTTCACCGACTCTCAAGGATACTTATAGGCAGCAAGGGGGGACAAAGAATAGGTCTGAAAAGTACTCAAATAGTGGGAACTTCATTACTTTCAATCACAAAACTCAAGACCCTTGTTCCCTCTAAAGCATGCTCACTTTTCCCCAAGACTTGGGCTTTCACCCTGGTGAAATATTTGACAGTCATTGATGGCCATTCAAACATCCTAAATTCACTAAATTGCAATTGCAAAACATGACCAACAATCAATATGCCATTGGGATTGCACAAATCCCAAGGTAGATGATGTGGTGGCACCCATTTTTTGTCATTTTCCATGAAAGACTTTTTGTAAAAGTTTATGTCTTAAATGATTTACTTTTGGATTAAAATATTGTAAAAAGTATCAATACACATTATAAATTGAAAAGGACAAAACACTTTAGAGATGGTTCACCTGTCACATTTCCAAACGTGACAAGTTTCTTGTGACCTAACCCTTGCCTTCTCCTCTCCCTTCTAAATAAAAGGAGGGTTTTTGTACAAAGAGATATGTGATGAATACAACATAAAAGCTCTGTTGATTTTTCTCCAAGAGTTCTAAATGTTTGCTTGTACTTGTTCTCCTTTTGGTTGTTGGACTTGCTTGCTTGCTAGTTAAAGGTTTAGGAGTAGTAGTAAATACTTCTTATGATAGCTATCACCATGAAGGATTGGTTAGCTGGCATTGTTGCTGCTTCCTTGGGTTTAGCTTGCTAGTTTTCACTAAATCGTAGTTGTGTTTCTTTTGTTTAAAGTGATTTTGTGCAGATTTCACAAAGGAATTAGACATATTTAGCCACATTGTTGTCCATCTTTCTGGAATTAAACTTTGTCGAAAGTTTTGAAACGTCCAACGCTTCGAAAAGTGAAGACTCCACCCATCATCAATGGCCAAAGAAGCTAAAGAGTGAGAAAATAGTGCAGATTAGAATAAATAGGATAGTGGCATTAAGATAATCATCGGCGAAGGGAAAAAGTCCAATGATAAAGGGAGAAAATTATTCAATTATTCAATTAGCCATAAATCCGTTAAGATTTGTGATTAAAATTAAAATATTTACTTAATTAATAAATTAAATTAAAATGAAGGTACAAACAAATTTAAAAGACATAAAGAGAAGAGTAAGCCTAAAGGGTTAATGGTAAAAGGATAATACTCAACTTGGGTAAGCTCAACTAAAACTCCATCGAATCCTAAGCCTTTTTCTTTGTGCATGTATCCTTCTTTCATCCATGTGGCTTTAAGAGCCAGAAAGTGCTAGTAATGAGAAGGGGCTAATCCCACCTTCGTTGAACTACATGGGGCATTGTTTGTTCTAACCAAGTGGTCTACGTAAGTTCACTCCTTTTATACTAAGTGGAACAATTACATGATAATAGGTGTTTGCCTAATCGGGAGGACCTTCAAAACAATATGGTAACCACTACGTGTGATTGATCAATTTTAAAAAAATAAAAATTATTGGATGTTTAAATTCTTACTCAACAAATTCACCCAACACCTCAGTTAATATTAATTTGCAACCAACTACATCATTTTTCATGGTTTTTTACTTACTAAAGGTTGTACTTTTTTCTATACCCTCTTTTCCAACTTTGAAAGTCCTGATCGCTTTCAAGGAATTCTCACACTGGGTCATTCTAGGCTTGCTCCCATGCATTACAAGTCATGAACAACTTATTCTTCATCACTTACAACCACCTTAAAAGACATGGTTGTAGCTTATTAAAGGTGTTTTAACTCATATTTTTCAATATTTTTCCACAAGTTATTCATCGGGATATGGTTTGGAACCCTGGTTTACCCAAGAACCAATTTCCAACCTTTTCCCAAGGCCACAAGGGAGTGAATAGATTGTTGATCACTTTTATTAGTTTGTAGGTCCAAAATCATCTAGCTTATTTTCATCCTCTTGTCCATAAAAAACAACCTCCATATCATTTTGGCCACCCAAGAAGTTGAGGGAGAACAATACTCGGGTTGGGTGGTCCTAAGAGCGATTTTTTGCAAGTTTCTCGCCTTTCCTTCTTCCCCTTTTCACCACCTCAGACACATGACCATTTGAGGTGCAGGTAGTCTCTACCTCGTGCCGAGCTATCAAAGAGATTGTAACCAGCTTCACAGCCGGATAGGTGGGATCCATCTCAACGAACATATTTTGCTTATAACAGGAGCATATGGAAATGTTCCCACATGTCTTTTCTATATCACCTATTGAATTATTGACCGCAATGGGAGGTATTAAATCGTCAACTTTGAGAAGTTGATCATTAATATAATGGGACAATGTGACACGTTGAGTGTTCTTCTTCAACACTTTACATTTTGAACAACCACATACTATTGGGGTGCCACAAAATAAATCTAATTCACGGTGTAATATCATTGTCCCACATTGGTTGTTGTTGGAAGATGGCATGTTACAATTGGCAAGGTAAAACAATTGTCCATTTTCATCAAATATTTTATGTGGTATCTTTCTTCAAATAAGAGCTTGTGGTAT